>PVHP010026177.1:0-24826 GCA_004024765.1 Zapus hudsonius
TGGTAGCCACAAATACCTTTTTATTGAAGAAATAAAATTTAAGTTCTACCTGTTATAGTAGGCAAGTGATATAATAAAACACTTTTGTTTCATGAACAAAAGTTTAACATTGAATAATACATCATCTCATTTCCACATAAAAATATATATTTAAATAGAAAAATGGGACCTAAGTTTAACATATGTCCATACAAAACTTTTATAATGATGGTTATAGCAGTATTATTCTTAATAATAAGAATGTAGAGATAATCCAAATATCTATTCCAGATAAGTAGATACGATTTGCCAATAAAGAAGAAAGAAGGACTTGCAGACAATTTTGGAAAAAAAAAATATGTGAAAGAAGCCAGTACAGAAGACAACATATATGATGCCACTAGTGCAGAAATTCAGAATAGGAAAATTTATAAATAGGACATGAATATTAGTGCTTATGTTTGCATAGGGCTTGCAGAATGGGTGATCAAGGGGCATATTAGCTATATGTTAATGTTTTTTCAAGGAAACAAAAATAATCTATGATGATGGTACATATCCATGACTAAAATACTTAAAATACTGAGCTATATAGTCTAAGATACATTGCATATTATGTAAAATATATTACCATAAAGACAGTACAACATAAAAGAAGAGAAAGTTAAGTAACAACTGGAGCATCAAGGTCTAATTTCTAGAAGTGTCCCAGTAGATAGGGTGAGTGCAATATTAGAGATTGTGTGTGTATAATTGAGTTGTGGGTTTTGTTACTGTTTTCCAGAAATCTCATGCGTCTGAGTTAATGTCTGTTATGTTGAGTTACCATTTTATAGTGCTCTATTTTTAGGCCAGAATCCATTGAAAAATGATTTAAGATGCTAAATTACAATATAATACCTGAAAAGGTAATTTATAAAGAATAGACTACCCCACACACACACCTTCTAGAGGCTGGGAAGTCCAAGACCAAGGTCATGACAGTTTCAGTGTCTAGTGAAGGGTGTCTTCCGCTTCCAACATGAAACCCTGTTACATGGCAGAATCTGGAAGGTTGAAAAGCATAGCTAGTCCCCTCTAGCCTCTGTATAAGGCACGAATCCATTTTTGAGGGAACAGTCCTCACAGCCTAATAACTACCCACCCCCTAGAGGCCTCGGAATACTGTTGCATGGGGTATTAACTTTCACCATGAATCTGGAGTGTGTGTCAACACTCCAACCACAGCCCTGCCATGATGGCAGAGACTCATGAGGAGATTGTGTCCTTAGGAGGCTGAGGAGACCAGAGCTCTCTTCCACCATGTGAGAATATTGGAATAAACCAGAAGGTGGGCCCTTACCAGACATGGAGTTGCCTGCAGCTGGATTTTTGGACGCCCCAGTTTCCAGAACGGTGGGAAATGTATTGTTTATAAGCCACCAGGGTGCAGTCATGTGTCATGGCAGCCTGTGCACCCTAAGGTGGGCCCTGGTATTGTCCAATCAGCTCAGTCAGTAGTCACTGGGCTGCTGGGTGTGAGGAAATGATCTTGCAAAGTATTTCAGCGCCTGCCCTTTCCTCAGGTGATGCAGTTGTATACGACACTCGGGGCATCCTTTAGCATCAGCAGAGGTGCAAAGGCTTTCAGAAGGGAGAGAAATGGGGAGAACTGAGGCCTTGGAGGTATGAGCCTCCAGGGCCCCTTAGCAGATGCAGGCGCTGAGCCCTCCAACAGGGGGCTTGCTCACCCCCACAGCAGCCCCAGCTCAGGGCTACTAGGTCTCATTGCATTGAGACCTATTTTTCTGTGCAGTCAGGCAAAGATACTTCCCTGGGTAGGTGGTATTCTGAGTCCCAGAAAATGGTGAAAGAGCCCAACTTCTCTTCCATGCTTTATTATTTTAAAGACTGGGTTGGTCTGATGATGTAGTCAAGATTGGCCTTGAATTCCTTAGCTCAAGTAATCCTCCTGCCTCAACCTCCTAAGTAGCTAAACTACAGATTTAAACAACCTCGCGAGGCTTCCAAAGCTCTCTGTAATAGTCTAAGGAGGAATTTACCAATGTTTTGAGATCCAGAAATCTTTTGTTAAAGATGGAGTCTGATATATAGACTTCATACGGAACCCAGGGTATAAATAAAAGCATACCCTGCTTTTAAACATATTCATATTTATAACATTTTAACATATTCATATTTTAAACATATTCATATTTATGGCATTTATTTATGAATTTAACAGGAGGTTGCTTTGACTAGCAAAATTTTGAACTGCAGAGTGTGAGTGACAGTGTGGGGAAATGAACACTGTGCTCTGTCCATCCTTCCTTCTGCTGCTCAGAGACCTTTCTCTGAGGGAAGCCTTGCTTGCAGGCAGAGGACGCTCACCAAGCACACAGCCAGACTTTTTGTTCTAAGGTCAAATCTGAAATGAGTCACAGATTTCTGTTATTGGATTCTGATGTTTTAATAATATAGTCTGATTCTGACTTCTTGTTTCAGTTTAACAGAAATATTTCTAACTCTAATAAAAAAATATAGGCTTAACTTCAATGTGACTCACTTGGGAGGAATTTCTTGGGACTGTGGACTTGGAGAGATGAAGGAGTTTGAGGGCGGGGGGTACAGAGTGTATATATCACACAGGGCAGGAGAGGACACAGGTAGATAGTATATATACCACACAGGGCAGGAGAGGACACAGGGAGATAGCTCTCTAGCCTCCCTGGAGCCCTCAGTGACCTCTCTCTTGTGGCTTCCTAGTCAGACCTCACCTGGAAAAGTCCTTGGAGTCATTACCTTAGCGAAAGTCCAGCTCATCTCTGAGACCACCATGAAGGCGAGAGTAGGGGCTTCAGAAGATTCTAAGGAGGTCTCCAGCTGACCTCACAGACCTCCACTCCCACCTAGCAGGTCTCCTTCTACTGCTGGCACTGGAAACTTCGGGATTCATTTTCATTAAAAAGTCAGTATTTCCTTCAGAGTCCAGTAAGTCAAGTTGTGCACCAGATGCTGTGGGGTGACAGGGTCGGATAGACCTAGGGCAGTCTGCAGCAGCCCCCAGTGCATACGGATGGGAGCTTCCAGGCCCCTTTACCTGAGAGATAAATTAGGTTTGGGGGTGAGGGAGGTTTCAAATATTATTTTCAACATCAACTTGCCTCAAAGATCTTTGGGCATGAATTCATTTCTCAGCCCAGAAAGAGCTATATGAATGTCTCCAAACTCCAAGTCCACCTCTACTCTGAAGTGTGAGAACACACACTTCAGAATGTTACTAATGATTGATGGTCCTGCTTTCTCTTGGTATTCTTTCTTTGGCCTGTAGGTTCAAATCTCAGATTACTTCAAAGTGGCAAGAGCCGCCAGCAAGTAGTGTCTTGGAAATCTTGAAGACATCAGATCACCCGGCAGTGACATCCTACCAATGAAGAAATTAAAAAGAATAGAATCTGCTGATATTTGTCTCTCAGTTTATCACAGGCAGCCAAGAGTAGAATCCTGAGGAAAGAAATTTTGCAGAAAGTAAGGAGAGTAAGAAGCAACATTCGGCCTGAGCCTGTCTACTCTTTCTTTCCTAGGGACTCCACTGGTGGAGGTCTGGGAGCCTTATCTCTGAGTCCTTGTTTCAGAACTTAGCGATCAGGGTTTTGTCTCTTAACCCAGAGACATCTAGAAACCACTGAAGGAGCAAATGACATGGATGGTGGTGGAGGTCTGTGAGCAGTTATCAAAATTGCACAGAGCCTGTCAGTCTCTGCACTTGACTATTCTGGTGAAGATCCTTGCTTCTCTTCCCTTCCCAGGCTGGGCATGTAGCTCAGTTGGTAGAGTGCTTGCCTAGCATGCATGAACCCTAGGCTGGATTTTTAGCACTGTGAAAAAGGCCATGATGGTGCATGCTTGCAATCCCAGCTCTGGAGAGATAGAGGCAGGGGGATCAGGAATTTGAGGTTGTCCTCAGCTATACAGTGAGTTTGAGGCCAGCCTGGGATACATGAGAGCTTGACTCTTTTCTATGCTTCTGACTGTGGTTATACCATGGTCTACCTCAAGCAGATAATCAGGATTGGTGTGAACTTGGCTTTGGCAGTAAGCCAGACCTGGGATGGGATCTGACTACTTTACTTCCTGCTGGTGCACTGGTGGAGTTAGCTACGTGATCTCTGCGAACCTTAAGCCCTTCATCTTTAAAATAAGGATAATCATATCTGCCTTACAGTGTCCTTTGGGGCACTCAGAGGAAGCCCTTAAGAAAAGATAGTGGTTATTATTAATGGTTTTAATGAAAATTACTTAATAAGGTAGCATGTTGTTAGACAACAGCTTCTCAAAGCTTGTAGCTTGTGGGGCTGGGGAGAATGGCTCAGTGGTTTCAAGGCACTGTTTTCAAAGCTTGTAGCTTGAATGGTTTGCAGGTGATAAAAAAAAAATCAGGACCCTTTACACTAGGTGAACCTAAGATCTCTCATTTTCAGTGGGGTTGTAGAGTATAACTAAGAGCATGGTTGAAATTTAATTGGGAAAGTTTTGTTTTAGTCCGTTGGGTTGATTATGCATATCCTCTGCTGTCATAACCCTCAAGCCTAGGATCATGGTGCAGCCACACGTGCCCCCGTGGTGACGTCCTAAACCACCTCTGTGTCTTCTACAGTGGATGATGACAAAGGACCGAACAGTGCTCTCGGTCATGAAGGCTGCAGACCACAATCGGGAAGCATTCTCTTAATTCGGGTTTCTCTCTTTCTCTCTCAGCAGTGACATCCATGATCTGGAGGAATGGGGTGTATTTGAGGTCTGTTTACCTGGGAATGAAGGTTTCAATCCTACACCACCCAGTGGGGGGGTCCGTGAAGCTGGTCCTAGGGTCTTGCTTATTCCTCAGTAATCTTACTGTTACTCTTTGTTCCTGGGGCTCTTTTGTGGCAATGTTTTGTAACATGTAGTTTTTCTTTTTAAAACAGTACTGAGGACCTAAGCTACTCTGAAAATAGTCTATTAAAAAGTTATTGCTTGTGTGCATGTGTGTGTTGTGTTGAAAACAGGGTCATGAAACGGAGCATTTGAATCCAAATTTCTTTTCCTACTAACGTGTCCCATGATTTGATGGTTGGAGCTTTGCACCTAATACAGTTTTCCTGTATAGTGAGCTCCTATAGAAATGTCCTACTGCTTGCCACCCTCCTTCCCAACACACTGCCCCACCACCCACTTGCTTGCATGGAACTCTCTAGAAGGTCCTTTTTAGGGTTTCTTTGTCATCACACAGAGAGGCCACCACAAATAGCAAGGTCTTTCTTCCTTATAGTGGAAGCTTTTGGCTTTTAAAAAAATGGAACAAATTTATTTATTTTTTTGCCTCTAAAACATTTGAAACATTCATTGAAAGGCAGAAGGAAACTCATAACTGAAATCCATTTAGTGTACGTCTTGACAAAAATGAAAGGAATGGAGATTAACAATTCAAAAAATGGAGCTTGTTAATTAAAGTTAACTACAATTACACAGCTTGGTGGGAATCATTTCTCTCCTGCTTAATTATGAAGATGAAAAACATATCTTTTACTGAGATAAAATGAAGTCATCTTTATCAGAGAGAAAAATTGTTTCACAAGGCTGGCAACAGAAATATTCCTTAGGAAAGACAAGAGAGAAAAAGAAGTCTGCGTGGTACTATGGAGTGTTATATAATGCCAGTATTCAGAAGGCAGAAGCAACCAGATCATGAATTTGAGGCTAACTTGAACTACACACTGAGACCTTGTCTCAAAAAAGGATAATGAATAATTTAAAAAGAGAGAGAGACGAAGAAATGAAAGGAGAAGAAATAAAAATGTCCTGAAAGTGATTCATTCAATGAGGTTGTTTTCCAGAGCCAGTTATGTATTTGTATATATTTAAATATTTGGGGAAAATGTCTCATGTAATAAATCCAAACTTAATGATCCAAGTGCATTTAGATTTTTATAATTGAAACTCTCAGAGTTTTAACTACCTTAACTAAAGGTGCATAATTTCAAAATGTTTCTATTACTGAACCCATATCAAAATGCCTTTTTCTGTTGGTGTCTCGAGATTGATTAGCTATGGTAGTTGTCACTTTCTAGAATTTCCCCTGAGATTCTTCTGCAGTTCCTGCTACTGGTCATGATACTGTAACTCTAAGCAAGATACCACCTTCTGGGCTAGAAAGATGGCTCAGCAGTTAAAGCACTTGCCTGCAAAACCTAAGGACCCAAGTTTGATTCCCCAGTGCCCATGTAAAGCCAGATGCACAAAGTGGCTCATGCATCTGGAATTCATTTGCAGTGGCTGGAGGTCCTGGCATACATATCCATTCTCTCTCTCTCTCTCTCTCTCTCTCTCTCTCTCTCTCTCTCTCTCTCTCTCTCTCTCTTCCTGTCTGTCTGACTCTCTCTGCTTGCAAATAAATAAATAATTTTAAAAAGCACCTTTTAAGATGTCCACATACCTGAGAAATAAAGTGATTCTAAAGGAGGCAGTATAAGGGGTTAAATAGAACAATGACCTTAACTCTGCAATGAGAGAAAAGCAGTCTCAACTGGCTCCCAGAAGTAGAAGTGACCCTTGTCCACAAGGAACTGTTCACCCTGGTGGCCATCTCCTTGCCCACCTCTGGCATTAGGACAGACAACCTGCTGGAAGGTTTTAAAAAAAAGTTGTTTTATGTCCAAATTTCACTGCCCCTGAAACTGCCTTACAGAAACCCTATCTTTTCCATTCTCTCTTGGCAACACTAGAAATCCCCTGTAAACATCCTCCCAGAAAAGCCTTAGATCTGTCTGATAAACTTCAAGAGAGGACAGCAGATTAGATGGAGTAGTCCCTTCAGAGAAGTAGCCAGGGTCATGAGGCTTGAGAAGGGGCCACAGACAGGACATATTCCTGGGCAGTTCTATTGAGCCTTGTTGGTAATCAAGAGGAAGGAAGCCCTGCACAAGGCTGGGAAAGCAAAGACAATGAACCATTAAAAGATGTCTTCAGGGCTGGAGAGATGGTTCAGCAGTTAAGGTTCCTGCCTGCAAGGCCTAATGACCAGAGTTCCATTCCTTAGTTCCCACATGCACAAAGCGCCCCATGCGTCTGGAGTTTGTTTGCAGGAGCTGGAGGCCCTGGTGTGCCCATTTCTCTCTGTGTGTGCTTCTCTCTCTCTCTCTCTCTCTCTCTCTCTGCTTAAAAAAATTAAAATAAAATATTTCTTCAAATTAGAAGTGGTTTAATGGAGGGGGAATGGGAAAGGAGGACAAAGGAGGATGTATATATATGTGTGTGGAGGTCGTTGATGCAAACTTAAAAAAATGATTTCTTCAGATTAAATCAGAGCTACTATATAAACTACTCCAACCAAACTGTAATCAGAAAATCAAATCTTTATTTTCTTCCTTGCTCAGATTTGTTCCCAATTATCAAATTCATCTTCCTGTCATCCTGTTCTTTCCCATCACAGATCAAAGGAAATATATCTTTCTACTAAAATATATTAATTTATCTTGAAATTTAAGAGTCCTAAGGAAGCAATGAGAGGAAGAGTAGGCATCTTTTTTGATTTGGGGACAATGATGGCACAACTGCTTTAGTTTGGATATACACACTCTACGATGCTTACCTAGCAATGAATGTCTCAGAATGTACCTGTAATTAAGTGACACGAGGCTATATTGAAAGTTCATTCTATTTTATTGCTGGTAGTAATCCACTTCAGGATTATACCACACTCTGGTCATCTAGTCACTTACTGATGGACATTTGAGTTGTTTCCAGTTTTGTGTGACTATACAAGTCCCATCTCATGCACAAGGCCATGTTTTTCTGTGGTAAGTCTCTATGGGTGTAATGGTTGGATCATTTGTCAGGCATATGTGAAATCTTTTTAGAAAATTGTTTCCCAAACAATTTGGGCTATTTATGTTCTATGGTGTGAGAGTTCTGGTTACTATATATGTTGCAGTCAGCTTTCTAGTTGCTGCACAGAAAGAACCCAAACAAAAACGGCTTGTGGAGGAATGGGTTTATTTGGCTTATAGACTCGAGGGGAGACTCCATCCTGGCAGGGAAAACGATGGCATGAGCAGAGGGCTGGACATCACCTCTGCCACAGCATTGCAAACAGCGGCAGGAAGGTGTGCCAAATACTGGCAAGGGGAAGCTGGCTTATAACCCCCATAAGCCTGCCCCCAACAACACAGCTCTAGTGAGGTTCTAATTCCCAAACTGCCATCAGCTGATGATCGATCGCTGAGAACACATTCATTTGTTTGTGGGGGACACCTGGATCAAACCATGACAATATATCTTTGCTGATTCTTGGCATTGTTCATCTTTTTAGCTCAGACATTCTAGAGGTGGAGAGTAGATCTGTGTCTTATTGTAATTTTTTCCGTAACAGGGTCTTGACATGCAGTCCAGTCTAGCCTTAAACTTACTACCCCCACCTTCATCTTGCAAGTTCTGGGATTACAGGCATACACAGCGATCATTGTAATTTTAACTTGCATTTCCCTTATGACCAACGATATGTATATTTACATTTTATACTTGTTTGTTATATGTATGCTGGATGAAATGTCTTTTTGTAACCGATTTGTGCTGTAATTTAGACGTGGTTTACTTTCCCAAAACTCATGTGCTGGAAGCAATGCTGGGCTGTTAGATGCGCCATTGGGCCATGGGGTCCTCATCACTGGAAAGGATCAATGTAGTTCTGACAGGACAGGATTACAAAAGAGTGATCCGGGTCCCTTTGGAGTCTCTAGTTTCTTTGTTCACAAGAACAAGCGTTCCCGTTTACTTTTCTGCCATGTTGCTATGCAGCCAGAGTGTGGCACCTTGCTCTCTGGACTTCCCAGCCATCGTAATTTCAAGCCAAATAAACCTCTTTTCTTTAAAGCAATATCCAGAATCAGGTATTTTGTTGTAACATCACAAGGTAAATTTTAGTATAATATGGATACAATTCTCTTAGCAGATCTGTAACTATTAGCAGATCTTGTAAATATTTACTCCATATTATTTTTAAAAAATTTTTCCCCACATTTGTATCTTAAGACAGTGTCTTTGGAAGTGATGCTTTTACTTGTATTTATTTGTTTTGTTATTGTCTTTGAGACAGGGTCTCCTATAGCCAGAGCTGGCCTTGAATTTACAATGTAGCCAAAGATGGTCTTGAATTTCTGATCCTCCTGCTGCCATGTCCTGAGTGCTGAGATTACAAACATACACGACCAGGCATGGTCTAGGAGTGTGTGGGGATCAAACTTGGGGCTTTGTGCATTCTAGGCCAACACTCTGTCAACTGAACTACATTCCCAGTCTCAAAAGTTCTGAATTTTAATGAATAATAATATATTAATTATTTTTAATGTATGGTACTGTGCTTTTGCTATTGTATCTAAGAAATCCTTCTCTAATTCTAGATAACAAAGATTTTCCTCCTATGTTTCTTCTAGAAGGTTTGTGGTTTTTGGGTTTCATATTTGGGGTTCAGATCTACTTTAGATTATTTACTGAATATAATGTATAGACACCATTCTTTTTTTCATGAGTTATCCAATTTTTTTCCAGCATAATTTGTTGGTTAGATTTTCTTTTCCCCACTGCATTGTCTGTGCACATCTGTTGAACATCAGGTGACCATATATTTGGGCTTATTTCTAGACTCTCAATGTTGTGTTATTGATCTAATTGCCTTCATTACATCTATATCATATTGTCTTGATTACTGTAATTTTAAAACAGATCTTGAAATTAGATCACGTTGATCACATAAGTGCTCTAGTTTTGCTTTTTCAGAAGTACTTGAGTAGTTTATTTCCTTTGCATTTTTAAAGTGGACAGGGCAGTTTTGAGAACCAAACCAGTATCAGTAAGGGACCCCCTTTGTACCCACCCTCTTGACAGCTCCATTCACCTGCTTGCTACTAGAACTGGCAGGAGGAAGAAGGGCCGGTGGGGGAAGGGAGGGCTGGGGCAGTGGGAGAGGCTGATTGGCACATGGACTTGAATTTCCATGGAATGTTTTCATGGGCATCATCTTTCCCTTCCTGGATGGGTGGATGAGCAGAGGTTCCTGGGAGTGTTTTTCTTGGGCACTAAAAACACAAGATATTGGTATAGATCTTTCGGTTGAATTGCACCCCACCCCCAAACTTCCTTGAGGTTACATTTTATCCAACCAACCTTTCTCATTCTCAAATGCCCATCTCAAAGACTCACAGAATGCTGAATGAAGCTGGAGAGAGACTCAGACCACCAAAACCATCCCAATCCCCTGTCTCACAGATCCATGAAGAAATTAGAAAGAAACTCACTTCAATCAGGTGACTCTTATCACACCACTGGCCTCTATAAAGCCATATAGCTGAAGTGGTCATAAGTCCTGGTTTACCCAGAAGAGTTCACTTCTTGCTTATTTCCTGGATGCAATTATTGATAATACCCTTTTGTTCCCTGAAATGAACAGGCTAAATGATAAATTATATGATCTCCCTTGGTAAGGCTTGTCAACATACACAGATCCCAGTGTGAAGTGTCTCAGAGTTACATGGTTAATTAAGCTCATGAATGAATACTCAAACCCTCCATCAGCAGAAAGAAAAGAAACTACCAGATTTTAAGAGTCCAACAAGCACGTTAAAGTTAGACAAGAATCATGTACACAGGTACATATACATTCTGTCCTCCTTGCCCAGTCTTCCCCTTCCCTTTCCTCTGGTCCAGCCATGATGGTTCCCACCTCTACCCTTGGCTTCAGAGGCCTGTGCTCTTGATCATGTTTTACTTCCATGGGAGATTTATCGCCCTCCACTCCTTCCTCACCAGCTTCCTTCAGGTACTTCCCCTCAGAACCTTTGCTCTCTCTTCTCACCTCCCTCCATCCTTCATGTATGTCTGTCCTGGCACCTATCAGTGTGTTCTTTACATAGGTTGTGTGTGTGTCTCCATCCTGGGCTGTGAGCAGCTGGAGGGGCAGCCTGTCACTGAGCACTGAGTACAGTGACTGGCAGGAAGACATTGCCAAATACATTCAACAAGTAGGAAGGATTTGCATTTGGTCCAAGTGCAGCATTGCCAGGGACCCAGCAGTTCATAGAACCAGGTGTCCGCAGGTGCTTGCTGCCCAGGCCCTGCGTGGATGCAGCGTGAGTGTGTGGACAGGCCTGTGCATCAGTGTGTCATGGAACTGTGCCTGTTTGCTTCCTAGAGCCTGTGCAATGCTCAGGTAGGAAAAGAAAATAGAGCTTCAAAACAAACCAATCTTTTCTATGTTTCCCAGGCAGTGTCTTTGTGGACAAACAGCATAAATCTCTGAACTATTTAGAAAGAGGGAGAGAGAAGTCTAGGGAGGCTAAAAGAACTTTCTTAAGGCTGCTGAGTTGAGTGTCTGTGGGAAGCTCCATGCCTTGGGTCCTGGTTGGCTCATTCTGGGTTGGGGGAGGCCTGTGCACAGACTGACCTTGCCCTTGCTCTCTAGGCTGCAGCCTAGCCATTCAACTGGAGTTTGGGTTCCTCAGAGCCCAGTGTTTATGAAAGTCAGGGGAGTATTTGTGCCTATGATCCATGAGAGGCTTTCCAGACCTGATCCAAGGCTGCACAGCTGAGCAGAAACTGCAGCCCGCTGCTAGGATGGCTCTGTTCCCTGCGGTTAATTCATGAAGGTGGAGTGAGTGAAAGACTTACAACCATGTCCTGAGACGCTTGTCCAATGAGAGAGAGGGAGGGGGGAGAGAGGGAGGGAGGGAGGGAGGGGGGAGATCCAGCTGTGGAAAGGGAGGAAAGCTAGGAGCTTTGGGTCATTAAAATACTGCACACCAGTCTCATTCTCTCCCCACCACTGCCCCGCTCTCTCACCCTACCTAATTCATGGCTGTCTTTCACTCCACCTCCAAATCTTCCTTTTAATTCCGTCCTGTCGAGGTTAGGACAATTTTAACCTCTCCTGGGCCCCCTGTTCCCATAACCCCTGCCTTCATCACCTCCTGAATCACACAAATGAACTCTCTTCAGGCGGAAGAACAACGTGGTCTTTCCAAATACAGGAGAGAAAGGGACAGGGAGGAGAAACCTGGAGGTGGGTTTCCCTCAGCTCAGAGCATCCAGCTCAGCCCCTTCCAGGACCACAGGGAGGGGACAGAGAAATGCCAGCTGCTGTCACGTGACATGATGCCACAAGCCCAGTTTACTCATCTGTCCTGGATTTGGCCAGGTTCCTCACCCCAGCCTGCCTGGGCTTCTCCTTTTGCTCCACAAGCTTCACTGGGAGAAAGAAAGGGGAGAGGGACTTGTACGGGGAGGAAGTCACAAGGTAATTGAAGTTGCGTCAGAAGTGTGACTGGACTCTCCTGGCCAGCAGCTCTCCTTTCTCTTCACTCCAGGAAGTCTGGGGGAAGTCCAGGAAGTTGTATGAGGCTGCAGAGCAGGACCATTCCTTAGCCAACTTGGTAAGAGAGCTTGGGCTGCTCCATGTTGAGGGCGGGGATTTCTGGACCAGCCTGATGCTGAAGAGAACCTGGCCAAGCTTCCAAGAGACTCCCTGCCTTCTCTTTTCCTTTCCACTTGGCAACTTCACCCCAGGGTAGGTCGGGCATAGGTCTGGGTGCCCAATATAGTACCAAGTATATTAAAAAGTCTGAACTGTTGTTCTGGAACAAAGAATGAAACATGAAACAGATTAAGTATGACACATTTCTGAGGTAGGCCAGCCTGGGATATGTAATAAGATCATGTCCTAAATGAAGCGAGCGTGGTGGCTCATACCTATAATCCCAGCATTTGGGAAACTGGGGTAGGATTGACATGAGTTCCAGGTCAGCCAGGGCTAGAGTGAAACCCTGTCTCAACAAAACAAAACAAACACAAAATAGGTGTGTGCTCAGGCCTGCAATCCTAGTACTCAGAAAGCTGAGGCAGGCAGATGGCCATGAGTTCAAAGTCAGTCTAGTCCACATAGTGAGTTCCAGGCCGGACCAGGCTGCCCAGTGAAACCTTCTCTCAAAAACCAACCAATTAAACAACCAAACAATAACAATAGAAAACAGACATGAACCAGACAGGCTTGAGACTAGGGGGAGAAAAGGAGCTGGACATCGGGCCTGGTTTAACTCAGGTTAGTGGACAAACGATGGGCATCTAATGGGGTTCTGGTCTTGAGGCAAATGGAGACGTGTGACTCAGGCGCTGTAACTGTCATCTCTAGCTGCGGCATCTTGCAGAAGAGCCTCATAGTTCCCCTGTGTAGCTCAACCCCATGGGGGTCAGGCGATTCTAGTCTCAAGCTGGAGGGGGCCACATGGGACAGTGCTCCCATTTTTAATTAGAGGTAAGTGATCTGGCCAAGTCCTGGGAGGGATCAGAGCTCCATAACGATGCAGGAGACCCCCAGTCTCATGAATCCCAACTTGGGGTTCTTATCCAAGTTATCAAAGAATTAAAAACAGAGACTCAAAGAAGGGTAAATTATGAAATTTATTTAGGGAGATTTAAGAAGGAAAACAAAGCAGGAAAGAAGCATGGATGGGAAGGGGGAGGGGAGACCCCAGAATCTCTCTCACACGTTTCTGGGGGAAGGGCAGAGGGGAGAAGGCACTTACATCAGTCTCCGCCCCATTTATATGAACTAGACATGTAATTACAATGAGCCTCACCAGCAGGGAGAAACCTGATTGACTGGTGGGCATAAGAGGAATACTGACTCCCATGGGGGCAAGAAATAGGAAGCTGTTGCCTTCCCTGGGGAGGGAGTAGGAGGTGGTTGTTTTCAGCCATCTTGGGGTCAGATGCAAGTTTTAGTCCTGCCAAGGAGGCAAGGTGGCATCCAGTGCCCAGCTAACTACCTATCAGGAAAAAGCGACCTTGCTCCAAATCTGTATCACAAGGTTGCAAAGATTTGGGGCAGGGCCTATCTCTAGGTCAAGTTCTGGCTCCACCTGGCTCTCTGCTAGAGATTTAAAGAGACATTTTTTTCCTGGATAAAGCTTGGTTGGTGGTGGTGACTCATCACCTCAGGAAACCAGTTGGACCTGGCTGGCTCTGCCCTCAGTGCCCCAATGGCGCTCAGCCCTAGCTGCCCTAATCCATCCTCCAGTTCTCCCACGCTCTTGCCTACCAGTCAGCTGGAACCTCCAGCCTTTTCAGAAAGAAATATTTGTTTGCCTTGAATCACAAGAGGCCCCTATGTTTCTTTTGTTTATTTTTAACTAAATTCCAAGAGGGGAGGAGCTCTCAGTGAGAGAGACAATGAATGGGAGTTCAGTGTCTCATGCAGAGCACACAGTAGGTAATCCATAATTGGGAGGAGGAGGAAGAGCTGAAGAACAAAACTCCTGTTCTGGGGAGCCATGAGCTTTATGTGCTTTGTAGATTTTCTCAGCAAAGCCCTGAACCGGGTGGTCTGGCAAGGAGAAGCATTGCCCTGTGCCTCCTTAGAGGGCTTGCTGGCTGCTCGACCTTTGTTTAGTATCAAATTTGTGCAAAAGACCCAAGAAGGCTCCCAAGCCAAACCAAGTTGGTAGGTAAGACTTCAGCAATGGGGATTCCAACTGGAGCAGGCATCTAAACCGCTTGCCTTTGAGCATGTGTTTTCAGAGTTCCACTTGCAGGCTTCCTTCCATAACTTATGACCCTATTCACTTCCAGTCTCATTCAGAAATGAAAATCTCACATCCATAAATAAGAATAACTGGAACAAGCCGGGCGTGGTGGCGCACGCCTTTAATCCCAGCACTCGGGAGGCAGAGGTAGGAGGATCGCTGTGAGTTCGAGGCCACCCAGAGACTACAGAGTGAATTCCAGGTCAGCCTGGGCTAGAGCGAGACCCTACCTCGAAAAACCAAAAAAAAAAAAAAAGAATAACTGGAACATGCACCAGCATGTGGATGTCATGTGAATTTTTTAGTGGTGGCTCTTTGGGAGTGGAGGCTACAAAAATTACATATTCACTTACTTAAGTGTTTTAATTAAGGATAAAAAGAAAATTGCTAGCTTTTAACTATACTTCAAAAATGGTGGCCAAGATCATAACCAAAGTCAAAGAGAATTTTGAAGATTCCCAGACACTACCTGGAATATCCCCTAGTGTTTCATGTAATAGCAAATGATGTCACACGTTGCTCAACATGCAAATATACTTTAGCTTAAATTTCCATACACACACTGCATAATGCCTGATTGTGGAGATTTTGCTGCACCACTTTTACTAGAGGTTTACTTGGGAGATGGGAAATCAAGCAATCATTGGGCACTGGAGGCTGTCTTTGCACTTCAGTGGTGGTGGGAGTCATGGGAGAGTTTGAAGAAGGAAGGTAGGAGATGGGAGCTCAGATCGAACAGCTCACACAAGTCAGCTGGTGGAGA
The DNA here is from genome assembly GCA_004024765.1 of Zapus hudsonius. Lineage (NCBI taxonomy): Eukaryota > Metazoa > Chordata > Mammalia > Rodentia > Dipodidae > Zapus > Zapus hudsonius. The sequence goes on from PVHP010026177.1 coordinate 15,331, forward strand.
GACTGGAGGAGGTAAACCAGCAAAGCACCCAGCCTGCACATGGCTGACATGCAAAATACTGAGCTGGGGTCAAGTCGATGTGATAAGCTATGAGGGTATTTATTTATTTACTTTAAAAATGTGTGTATGGCCGGGCGTGTTGGCGCATGCCTTTAATCCCAGCGCTCGGGAGGCAGAGGTAGGAGGATTGCCGTGAGTTCAAGGCCACCCTGAGACTCCATAGTGAATTCCAGGTCAGCCTGGACTAGAGTGAGACCCTACCTCGAAAAAACAAAACAAAACAAAACAAAACAAATGTGTGCATGTCTCTCTCTCTCTCTCTCTCTCTCTGTGTGTGTGTGTGTGTGTGTGTGTGTGTGTGTGTGTGTGTACATGTGTACCCATGTGTGGAGACCAGAAGACAAGTTCAGGTATCATCCTCAGGAACACCATCCACCTTCTTTGAGATAGGGTCTCTCCTTGGCCTGGAGCTTTCTGGGTATTTATTGGCTGGAAGCCCCTGGGATTCCTTTGTGATCCCAGGGCTTGGATTACAGGCACATGCTATTACACCCAGAATTTTTACATGGGTCCCAGGGATGGAACTTAAGTGTACATGCTTGTGAGGCAAGCACTTCACTGACTGAGCCATCTCCCAGCCTTGATATGGAGGTATTCAGATGGAGTTATCTAAGCTCTAGGTAAATGATAATGACAGGTAGGAATGGGGTAAAAGGAGAAATGAAAGACAGCTCTGAGATACTTGGGAGCTTAATTATAATTAAGCCCTCCAGTTCTGGTCTGCCACTGACTACAGGTGTCTGCTAAGCATTTAAAAATGTGGCCAGTTCGCATATTTATTTTTGCTTGTTTTTTTTGAGGCAGGGTCTCTATCCCAGACTGACCTGGAATTCACTGTGTAGTCTCAGGGTGGACTTGAACTCACTGTGATCCTCCTACCTCTGCCTCCCAAGTGCTGGGATTAAAGGCCCAGTTTAGAAACCTATTTTAAAGATTTAATATTGGGCTGGAGAGATAGATCAGTGGTTAAAGGTGCTTTGCATGTGAAGTCTGACAGCCTGCATTCCCCAGACCCACATAAAGCCAGAGGCACATCTGGAGTTCATGTGCAGTGGCAGGAGGCCCTTGTTATGCCCATTCCCTCTCTCTCTCTCTCTCTCTCTCTCTCTCTCTCTCTGTTTGCCTCTTTCTCATTCTGTCTCTTTCTCTCTCTCAAATAAATAAAATTTACTTTTTTTTTTTTTTTTGAGGTAGGGTCTTGCTCTAACCCAGGCTGACTGACCTAGAATTCACTCTGTAGTCTCAGGGTGGCCTCTAACCCACTGTGCTCAGGAGGATCGCTGTGAGTTCAAATAAATAAATAAAAGTATTTTTAAAAAATAAAGTTCTTGCTGGGCATGGTGGTCACACCTTTAATCCCAGCACTGGGGAAGCAGAGGTAGGAGGATCATGGTGAGTTCAAGGCCACCCTGAGACTACATAGTGAATTCCAGGTCAGCCTAGGCTAGAGTGAGACCCTACCTTGAAAAAAAATTCTTTTAAAAAAGACAGTATTAAAAAATCTAGGGCTGGAGAGATGGCTCATGGGCTGGAGAGATGGCCCAGTGGTTAAGTCACTTGTCTCCAGTGCCTAAGGCCCCAGGTTCAATTCCCCAGGACCCACATAAGCCAGACCCACAAGGTGGTGGACCTGGTGTGCCCTCTCTCTCTCTCTCTCTCTCTCTCTCTGCTTGAAATGAATAAATAAAATATTTAAAAATTTTTGAAAAAAAATCTAAAATATCCCACCAATACTATTGTGTATTAGTTACATGTCAAAATAATACTACTTTGGGTATATTGGGTTAAATAAACTGTATTATTAAAAGTCTGCTTCTTTCCACTTTTGAAGGGTGGACAGGGCTTCACTAGGCTAGACTGGCCTTGAACTCACACTCCACCTGCCTCAGGCCCTCAAGCACTTTTTCCTGGATCACTGGGCTATTAAAATTTACACGTGTGGCAGAGGGTTTATTGAGCAACACTACTACAAGGACTTTCCAATACATTTACACCCAAGCCTAAATTTCTCACCAGAACCTTCCAGACCCTGTGAGCTGTAACTTCTGCCTGCCTTATAGCCTCACCATTCCTGGGGTCACCAGGCCTTTCTAGTTCTCCAGGACACAAGCTCCTTTCTGCCTCAAGGACTTTGCTGTCCTTGAACTCTTGCCTGTGATGTCCCCGATCCTTGCTGAGATGACTCACTGTTCTGATACGTCAACTCAGATGCCCTCTCTCCAGAGGCCTACCTTGACCACTGTTTCTCACACAGCTCTATCCCTGTGCCCCAGAAATCTTATCCCATTTTCCTAGTTAATTTTCTCAGAACACTTCTGCAGTGTTAAAATAGTCTAGTTCATTTGGTCAGTTTAGTGGCTTGTTATCTATGGCTTCCTGATGACAGTTAAAGCTTTCAGAAAGCAAGAACTCTCTCTTCCTCTCCTTTGTGATATAGGCGCCTAGCACCAATGCCTGGCACATAATTGTAGGTAATAAATATTTGCTGAACGAATAAATTGAGAAATACAGAAACACTAAGGAGTTAAAGGTTTTGAGGAATGTCTGGGCTGTTAATTGCTATGTAACAAATCATCCCATGATTTAGCAGCCTGAGAACTGAAACCTACTGCCTGGGCCCTGGGAATGGAAGCCACATCTCAGTCTCTTTATTGATGTGACCTCATGTTATTTCTGTCTTCATTAGTATGACTTTATCTTTCCAGGAGTCTCCTGCCCAGGCAAATGATTTGATTCTTTCTTACAGGAACCCTCAAGGAAGAGATCAACAGGATTTATGCTCTAAGTTTCTTTGAATTCTTCATATCCAAATGCTTGCTTTGTGAATTCGACCAATTTTAGGTTGCTACAACACAATTGGCTTAATTTCAATCAAGTTCCCATACTGAAAGGCTGCCTTGAAACTCACTTCCAATTATCAATACACCTTGGCCTTCCTTTCCTTTGTGTATTGTCACCAGGCAATGATCTCAGCTTTGTCTTATCAACAAATTGTGTTGGTGATATACACCAAACCCTAGGAATACAGGGTTTTTTTTGTATGTTTATGTGTATGTTATGTTCACGTGGGGGAGCGCGCACACACACACACACACACACACACACACACACACACACACACATATATATATATGTGGGGGGGGTGCATTGTGCAGAGGCCAGAGGTTGAGCTGACATTGGATATCTTCATTTGCTGTCTCTTATTGAACCCAGAGCTCACAGTTTGATTTAGTTAGACTAGCTAGCCAGTGAGCCCCAGGGATTCCTTGATTCTGCCTTCCTAGCTCGGAATATAGGCACATGCCAACATGCCCAGTATGTTATGTGGGTGACTGGGGATCTGATTTGATCCGTCTCCCTAGCCCAGGAGTCCAGCCATGCCATTGCCTCCCATGTTCTGAGGCTGACTGTGAAGCAGAGCATCTCCTTAGCTCCCAGTGATCTTGGCTGTGCTGTCATCGTGGGTGTGACCCCATCAACTGTCACATCCAAGGTGGGCCCTCACCTGCCCACCTGGTCTCCTGCTGGGATTCTGCAATGGCTTGATTTTCCTTCTCTCTAGCTTAGGGCTTCTCGTTAAGTGACTCTAGCTCTCTCCGTGGATTCTTGAGCCCGAGCCTCTCTGGGTGGCTGTTCCACATGGTCGCCTTATCAGTGGGGCTGATTCAGCCTTGGACATAGCTGAGAGCTCACTCAATGTGAGGAAACAAAAGCTCCCAGGCCCTCTTCTGCAGAGTGGCACTCATGCTGCCTTCTGTTCCTTAAAACTGTAAGAGGGCCAGTCTGCGATCAAAGGAAGGAAGAAGAAAGTCTTTGCTTCTTTATTTTTTCAGCATTGGGAATTGAACCCAGGCCTTGTACATGATAGGTTAGTGCTTTAATACTGAGTTATATCCTAAGCCCAAACCTTCACTTCTTGACCCGAAGACTGATAATAATTTTGGAGAGCAGAGCTGGAGCCCAGCTTCTTGTTAATCACGTTGATGGGGACAGTGGAACCAGAGGTCAGGCCGAGCCTGGAAGGAGGAAGGCCTTCTGTGGCCTCAGGCAGAAGCCCAGGGTTATTTCCTAACCTGGTGCATAAGCCCAAGAGTCAGTCACTGTTATCTGAGAAGCTTAACCTGCCAGGCAGGTTCTTGGTGGTTCTCAGTATAGAGAGGTAGAGAAGAAGGAAGTTGTTTCTAGGTGCCAGCCCAGGAGTCAGAGACCCAGCACACACATTCAGGACCCAGGAGGAGGGCAGATGTGCTGAGCTGACTGCACAGATGTCACAATAATTGGCAAGTCAGCACAGGGAAGTATTGTCCCCAAAGCAGTAGTCAGTGACTTCTCTTAAGAAATGTATGTATATTGTATATAGAAGCAACATAGGTCTGGAGAGATGGCATTTGCTTGCAAAGTCTGAAGACCGGGATTTGATTCCCCAGGACCCATGTAAAGCCAGATGTGCAAAGTGGCCCATACATCAGGTGTTCATTTGGCTGGAGGCCCTGGCACACCTGTTCTCTCCATAGTTCTCTCTTCTCCCTATTTCACTCTGCTTGCAAATAAATAAAAATATTTTTTTAAAAAGGGCAGCATAACTACTTAGGACAACAGAGCGGGTGGGGGGGCACTACTCATATTCTCTTCGAAATTTAACAGTCAGATTAGGCTGGCCAGTCCCCTTGCCACCATCTGATTCGGTTACTGCTAGGATACCTGGGAATCACTAAGGGGTGGATAGCATTATGGAGCTGATCTATGCTCACAGGATTTGAGAGAGAGAGAGAGCACTTCCCAGTCTTTGGCAAAGGATCTAGCTGGGGAAACACATGCCTGGGCACTTCCTGGGTCTCAGCAAACCAGAACATTCATATCCTAGATGAAGGATAAGCACAATGAAAGTGGTTCCTCTGGGCACTTTGTGGAAGGCACCTCTTGGTAGAGCCTGGCTAGTGGCACAGGGTCTGAACAGTAGCCAGGAGGGGAAAAGGAAGGGCAAGAGATGAGAAGGAAAAGGAGAAAAGCAATGACAGATTTGCATTAGGGTGCAGGGTGGTGCCGGCAGGTTCAGTGTGGTTGTGTGTTTGCTTGCTTATTTAAGGGAACCCTATGGTGGTTTAAATGTGAATGTGTGTCCCCTCCCCCCACAGCCTCAAGGATTTTTGATTAGGATTATACCTCCTACTTAAGTCTCCAGAGAGAGCAGCTTGAGCTCTGGCTGTTGGTGGTGTCTCTCTGCTATGGATTTATGAGAGTGAGCCGGCTTTTTCTGCCATGATGTGTCCCCTGTGAAATAACCCCTCTCTTCCCATAAGCTGCTTCTGGTCAGATGGTTGTCCCAGCAACAAGAAAGTAACTGCACCAAACCTTGTTAAGCCTCTATTGCATTGCATGCTAGGCATTGCAATAGGTCCATGAAAGAAGCTTGTAGATCCATGTGATGAGGGGTCTAACAAATGAGTAGGGATGGCAGCCGAGCGTACAGTGCTGCCCAGGGGGAGAGGCTCAGGCGAGGCTTCTTAGGCTTTGGAGTCTGAGACCAAGAGAATAGCATTAGTCTAACTGACTGGCTGATTTGAAGGGAAAAATAAAGGAGCAGAAAAAGTCCCAGACTGGAAGTGTGGAGCCCAGGGTTCTGGCTGTGCTTCACTTCTTGCCAGATCCTGATGGTGTCTTTGGCTCATGGCATTTTGCCCTTTCACTTGTTCATATCCTGTGCTCCCTTCCACCTTTGGCATTTTGTTCATTTCTGCATCTTCTGTGGTTCCCAGCACAAAGCAGAAGCTCAGAGAAATCTTTGAAAGCACTAATTGAATGTGAAAGCCGACCAATACCCAGAATCATTTCTGCACATGGAAAAAAAGGGACGGACCTACCCACCCATGCATCTCTGATTAACACCACCTCCAATGAGTAAAACCTTTCCCAAACTGTAGAGAAATGTGTCATAGTCCTCGAGCACAAACTGGATTGGTTTTAGAATCAAGTATGATGACTGTGACTTTATGAACCTTAAAGTATGGATATATTTTTGAGACAGGGTTTCATGTAGCCCAGATGGGCTTCAAAGGGATTACATAGCCGAGGCTGGCCTTGAACTTCTCCTGGCCCTCCTGTTTCAGCCTCCAGAGTCCTGGGATTACGGTCATGTGCCATCATACTTGGCTTCTGAGTTGTTTTTAGTCACCTTTCTCCTGTAGTAGCTTCCCAAATGGCTTCTGTCACCAGCCACTGTGCCAGGTGCTGGGGGCAAAGGAAAAAGTCATCATTTTTGCCTCCTGAATTTACAGGGTCTGCACGTGGAGTCACATCAACAAGCCCTGAAGTTCAGTGGGAGTAGTGACGCATTAGGTGTCTTAGGCAGAGGACAGGAGAGGTGGGAGGGGGTCTGAGCAGGCGACTTGGTGGCATCAGGATTGGCTTCCTGAAGCAGGTGACCCAGCCAAGGACATGTAAAGTAGCTTGGGAGCTCTCTGGGTAGGGAATGGAGGGGCTAGGGGAACTCCAGCACAGGAATCACTCTTGCAAAGGGACAGAAGCCAGAGTGCAGAGAGCTCTGGTACCAAAGCAGCTCTGCACATACGTGCAACAAGCCAAGTGAGGTCTGCTTGCAGGGGATGAGGACTGGGACAATTGCAAGTTTCACACAGGGCTGGTCTAGAGGGCATGCATGTCATGTGGCCCGTGGAGCACAGGATGACAACACCGTGGGCAAGGAGAGCAGTGTGGGGAAAGAGTAAGGAGGGGACAAACCTCACAATTCCAGTACCGACGCAATGACATGGGACAGGAATTCAGAATGGTGTCTCTCTCGTGACTTGAGAGATGCAGGATTCAGGGGTGATGTCGGTAGTGTTGGTGGCTGGGATGAAACCCAAGGCTTGCACTTGCTGGGCATGAACTCCAGCACTGAACTACATCCTCAGCCCCAGGTGGTGGAAAGACCCAGAGCTTGTTTAGGCAAACAAGGGCAGAGTACCTTGTAAGGCTGGGGTTCAAGACGACCACACGGAGGTGCCCAATGAACCGTTGAGTCCATAGTTTCAGCGTTCAGGAAAGAATTCTTGGATTGAAGATGTCAGATGGGATGGTCTTCAAGGTGATGCCAACAATGCCAAGAGTCAAGAGATACGAATAGAAGGCAAAAGGAAAGAATCCAGGGTGGATACTGAGAAACATCCAGAGAGTTTGGAAGAACTTGGAAGAAAGAGATGCCACAATAGGAATGGAGGAGGACATTTCAAGAATGGAGTTTCTGCATGGTCCAGCATGTAAAACAAACATTAAGAGAAGAAAAAAGGAAAAGAGAAGAGAGAGAGAGAGAGAGAGAGAGAGAGAGAGGACAAATTTTAAAAAGAAAGAAAATATTGGTAGAAGAAAGGATAGGAAGCGCCCATCAAGTTTGGTCACTGAGTAGCCCTGACCAAGGTATGTAGGAGAGAACTTGGTCCAGAACGAGCCTGGCTGAAGGAGCAGTGCCAGCCCCAGGGAAGATTGGGTCCCAGGATAGATCTTACAGAATGTAGGACAATGGGCTCATTTGTATGTTGAGTGTGTTAGTAAGTTTTCTGTTACTGTGACAAACATCTGAGATAGAGAGATTAAAAAAAGAAAGGGCTGAAGAGATGGCTCAGCAGTTAAGGCCCTTGCCTGCAAAGCCTAAGGATCTGGGTTTGAACCCCCAGTAAACACGTAAAGCCAGACATACAAAGTGGCGCATGCGTCTGGAATTCATTTGCAGTGGCTAGAGACTCTGGCACACTCATTTCCTCTTACAACACCCCCTCTTGTCTCTGTCTCTCTCTTCTTGCAAATAAAATAAAATAAATATTCACAAAAGAGGAAAGATTTATTCTGTTGCAGAATTTTGGAGGCTTCGTTTGATTGGTTGTGTTGTTTTGAGCCTCTGACTGCCCATTGCATCTGTGGAAACATGGTGGGCAGGGCCCATTCATCCACCTCAAAAGGGGCTCAGTAAATACCAGGCCTCATCCTTAAAGTTTCTACCCCTTTCCAATAGCTCTATGGCTGGGAACCAAGCCTTCGTGGGATATTCTAGATGAAAACTGTAGACAGAAGAGAAAGTTAAAAAAATAAAAGGTGAAAAACCAAAATAAATAAATAAAAGATGAGGAAAAAAAAGATCATTTGTGGGCCACACCCTGATGAAAGGAAGATAGTGGGATTCAGAGTACAGTCCCTGAAGGGATTCAGTCTGGCAGGGAGCTCGAGGGCAGAGGCCAGAAGACAAAGGAGTGGAGAGTGAGACCCCAAGGGCAGGGTTTCATCTGAGCAAAGAACAGTTGTTTGACCAGGCTTTGGGAAGGTAAAGAGTGTGCACTTCCTCTCTGTCCTTAAGCCACACTCCTGAGCCCATGGCCCCACTCCCTGTCACAGAGCCATCAATCCCAGCCTTCAAGGAAGGCAGTACCAAGCTCTGGGGGTGTGTGGGGGGTCATAAAGAAGTCAGAAGGAGAGGGATGTTCATTGAAAACACAGCAAAGCTCTAAAAAGTACTCCCATCAGACGAGGGAAAACCCTCCTCAGGTTATATGATAGACATGCAAACTGGACTTAACCACACGTGTAGTGCGCATGTGTGCTCCCAATGTGCAACCACAACATGGGAGGAGGACACAGGGGAACCCTGGGAAGCTCACCTCAAAACAAGGAAGGCAAGAATGGACACCTGAGGCTGTCCTCTGACCATCGCTTGCATGCACAGGAACTCACGCACACAGAGATGTTTTTTAAATCTTAAAAAAAGTTTATTTCAATGTGCCTAGTGGCACATGCCTTTAATCCCAGAATTTGGGAGGCAGAGGTAGGAGGGTCACTGTGAGTTTAAGGCCAGCCTAGGACTATGGAGCGAATTCCAGGTCAGCCTGAGATAGAGCGAGACCCTATACCTCAAATAACCAAAAAAGAAAGAGAGAGAGAGAGAGAGAGAGAGAGAGAGAGAGAGAGAGAGAGAGAGAGAGAGAGAGAGAGGAAGGAAGGAAGGAAAGGAAGGAAGAAAGAAAATCTATTTCTCTGCATGTGTGCGTGTGTGTGTGTGTGTGTGTGTGTGTGTGTGTGTATGTGTGTGTTTGTATGTGCATGTATGGACATGCCAGGGCTTCTAGCCACTGCACCTGAACACCAGACAATTAATTATGCCACTTTTTGCATCCAGTTTACATGTGGGTGGCTTGAGAATTGATCCTGGCTGTCAGGCTTTGCAAGCAAGTGCCTTTAACTGCTGAGCCATCTTCCCAGTCTGTTCTTTCTCCCTCCACAAAAAAAAAAAAAAAAACCTTTAGTTTAAAAAACTCAGGTGGGGGGGGGGGAGTGACGTAGGACCTGGGTTAAATCCCCCGGATCCCAGGTAAAGCCGAAGGTACAGGGGGGGAATTCACCTTAAAGTTCTTTTGACGTGGCGGGGGGCCCCGGTTGGCCCCCCCCCCCCCCA
>PVHP010026178.1:0-24867 GCA_004024765.1 Zapus hudsonius
GTGGGCTCTGCTTGCTGGGGAGTCTGGAAAGTTCCCCAGGCCAGGAAGGCGGCTCTCAGCTGCGCGGGGAGGGGCCAGGTGCTGAGACTCAGTAGGGAAAGGCTGCCAAGCAGGATGAATTGCTCACAGGAGTTCAGCTGAGTTCAATGTGCGGCTGGGAAGGTGAAGTGGGGGTGGAGCTAGACTCCAGGAGCTTTTGAATAAGCGCCTGAACTTGAAATGGGGAATTATGGAAGGCTTTTGAGTAGGGGAAGGCAAGGATCCAATCAAATCCTTGGTTAAAGCATCCCAGATTATTGCTGAATCCATCCTGACCCCAGATCATAAGTACACAAAGAAATAAAGCAGAAAAATATAGAAAAATCAATATTCTTGAGACTAAAAACAGCATTGGGAAGATGGCTCAATGGGGGGGGGCGTGCACGTGATCTATTAGCCTGACACACCTGCGTATGGAACACACAGCTCCGGATACAGTAGTGGCATCTGGAACATCTCCAGCAAGATGGGTGGCAGAGACAGGAGAAGGAATCCAGGAAGTCCCAGGGCCGGCTAGCCTGGCTTATGCAAGTGGCAAATCAGAGACCCTGCCTTATACAAGGTGGGATGTAAGGACCGACATTTGTGATTGTCCCTGACCCCCACACAGATTCCGTGGCACACCCCCAAATACACACAAAGAAAATGAGAGGGGAGGAACAACCACCACAAACAAACACAAACATGAAGGCCTGCTCACTTGAGGAAAGACAGCCAGCAGGAAGGAAGCTGTGTGCCCCAATCCCTGAGACCCCCCCCAAACCCTGGCTGCCTTTAGCCAAGAATGGACCCATTCTTCTGACTATGGTGACCATCCCACACACCAAAACAAACACAACCCTCCTCCCCTCAGAGAAAAAAAATTCCAGCTGGGAAATGACAAGTCCCTTTCCCTTCCTTCCTGTTGGGAGGTCAGCCCAAGAAGTCCACTGCCCCTCTCTCTCACCTCGGCTAGAATGGGAACTAAATCCTGACGGCTTAATTGAGTTAAAAGGGAAAGTGCAGGTCCTTCCTCTAAAAGCCACTCAATGGTTGCAGAGAGGCACTCAGGGCTCTGCACACCCGTGGCCATGGCCCTGCTGAGCCTCAGCCCCGCTGGAGAAAAGCAGGGTGAGTTTCCCAAATCACAGACTCCAGAAGCGCTGAATGCCTGCAGAAAGGGCTTGTTTACATTTTTCTCTTGGGCTGAAACCCATCTATTTAAACTTTAACCAGAGGCAATTATAAACCTGGGAAAGCCAGACATGGCAGCCTGTACAGGGCTGTCTGGCGCTGAGCGAGGGAGGTGAGGAATATTTTGAGAAAGGGGTCTAGGAAGAGCACCAAAGGTCTGGGAAGCAAAAGGTGTCACCTGGCGGCTGGTCTTCAGAAAAGCACAGGGAGTTCTGAGGAGAGAACAGGAGGCAGGGGAGCAGGCTGGGAAGGTACCAGTTAAAGGCCGCTCACCATGGCCCACAGCTACACCTCCAAGCCTGCCGGCTTTCTTCTGCCTCCGCCAAGAATGTGGTTCTCTGGAGATCACCCCATCCACCCAAGCCCTTGAGACAACAAATACATCATCATCTTGCTGAGCCCTCACGCTGTGGGAGGAGAGAAGCAGCCCTCTGAGGCCTCTTCCAGAAGGCCACTAAATCCATTCATGAAGGCTCTGGCCTAATGACCTAAGCATGTTTGTTTCCTTCTTGGGTCAAAAAATGCATTCCGAAGCCAGGGAGAAGCTGAGGTGGGGAGTGTGTGCATGAGGCCATGAGTTGAACTCCCAGAAACCATGTGAAATGCCTGGCATGGTGGTAGCTGGTATGGTGACAGCTGCCAGTTCTGGGGAAGCAGAGACAGAGGAACCTTGGGGCCTCCTGGCCAGGTAGTCTACCCTAATTGGTGGTGAACTTCAGGCCAATGAAAGACCTTGTCTCAAAAAAAAAAAAAAGGGTGAGGCCAGGCCTGGTGGCACATGCACTCAGGAGACAGAAGTAGGAGGATCACTGTGAGTTCTAGGCCAACCTGGAGTTAAAAAGTGAGACCCTGCCTTGAAAAAAAAAAACCAGCAAAAAATAAAAAGTGAAAAAAAGGTGGCTGGCACCTGAGAGGAATGACACCAGAGACACATTGACCAAATACACGTGAACACGCACATGCATGTAAAATATGTATTCATGAACTGGAGAGATGACGTCAGTGGTTAAAGGCACTTGCTTGTAAAGCCTGAGAGCCTGGGTTTGATTCCCTGTGGTACCCATGTAAAGCCAGATGCACAAAGTGGTTTGTGCATCTGGAGTTAGTTTGCAGTGGCAGGAGGCCCTGGTGAGCCCATACTTTCTCTCTCCCTCAGATAAATAAATAAAAATACTTAAAAAATTTTTACAAAGTGTGTTAGCCTAAAGAATCAGCATGTAAGAGAGACCAGCCTGAAGGAGGTATGCCCGACCTGCTGAGACCCAGGCCCTCATCTCCAAGGGCCAAGCCTACAATCTGTGCAGGTTTCCCCTGGCAAAGTCCCACTGGGGAGCAGCCCAGTGATGTCTAAGGAAATGCCCCACTTGACAAGGGCCCCCACTTTAGGGTCTGGATCTGGGCTCTAGACTTGAAGAATCCTACCAACCAGGGCAGAGACAAAGTTACTACAAAGTGGATGTTTTTACTCTGGGCTTGAGCACACTTAAGGACCTGGGCTTGGCATGGGGCAGTGTTATATGTATTATCCCAATGCGAGAAGCTGCTATGGATAAAATGCATATACTAAAAATCTCACCACCAAAGTAAGGGCCTTTAAGATGTGATTATCGGGTCATGAGGTCAGAGCTCTCATGAATGACATTAGTGTTCTTATTAAAGAGATCTACCTCAGAGAGCTGTTGTCTCTCCTCCAAACCGTTGAAAGCCTAGGAAGGAGAGTAAGAGATAGGAGAGGGTAATGAGTGATGAATAAGACCAAAAAACATTACATACATGTTCAAAATTGTCAAAATGGAATTAAAATTAAATCTTGTATGAAAGAAGACAGCTGCCTGAGGAGCAGAAGGGTCCTCAGCAGACCCCCAATCGGCTAGTGCCCTGTTCTTGGATGCCCAGCCTCCAGCACTGTGAGAGCTAAATTTCTGTAGATTATAAATTACCCAGTATTTTGTTATAGCAACCCAGACGCACTAAGACAGCAGCCCTCAAACCCTTCCCGTGGTGAGGAGCCTGACGTTCCACGTCTAGCTGTTCATTCCTTTGGGTTTTAAGCTTTTTGATTTTTACGTCTCTGTTAAGATGCCAATGCACTGTGCAGGAGACAAGTTATAATTTCGATGTTACCAGTTAATTTCTTAGCTGGATTCACTTCGCTCTACTTGTAGAGCCCGTGAGAAGAAGATCTAGGTGGGTAGAGGCCTTGGAAGTGACCAGAGGGCATGGAAGAGCCAGAGACAAGTCTCTCCGTGTAACAGTGAGCTACACAGAGGTCAGAGTTCACAGAGGCAGCAGAACCCCAAGGTCATCCTAACTTTCTGTCAATCCTTGTCTCTACTCCCAGTTCTTGCCAGAGAAAGCTACTTGGGGCTCAGCCAGAGGAACCTCTGGAGGTCGGAACACCCTGTGATATTCGGGGGCCTGGCAGTGTTCTTCCAGGGTGTAAAGGTCAAGGCTTCTCTCCAGCTACCCTCACCGGAAGGTCTATCCTGTAACTCCAAACCACTTTCCTGACTCCAGCTAATCATCTAAAAAATTCATGACCCTGTTCCCTGGGCCTGAGTGGCTCTTTGGAGATGTGTCCTGGCTGGTGACAGACCCAAGAATAATATTCCTTATATGCGTGGGGGTAGGGCACTTCATACCAGGAAGATAACACAGTGTTTGCTACTTATTGAAATGTTAGTTCTTAAAGTCGGTATGGGTAGAAATTCTTTCTCATTCCCTGACCCCTAGAGAGAAAGAAGGTCTGAATATACTGTTGTCTTCTGGTTGGAGCCCTGTAAACATGACTCTTAATAGATGTCCCAAAAGTCTGAGGGATAAACATGTGGCCCAACAACTCTCAGGGAAGATAGTTTCATAAAAGTAAGCATGAGATCTCCAAAGGATGTCCTGGGAAATGGTACCTAAATCAGAGCAGCAGCAAAGAGTGTTAATATTTAAAAGTACTAAGGACACTGCCTGTCACATAGCTCTAGACGGACAGTGTAATGTTTACAAAGTAACATGACCAAATCTCCAGGCCTGGGCACCGCAGTTGGTTCTCTGATGGGCCAAGTCTTTGGCTGGCTCTGGGATGCATTTACTCTCTCACCACAGCAGCATGACAAGGCAGACTGAAGATCCCAGACACCTTTTTCTCCAGCACAAGATCCCACTGTGAATTCTAATGATGGGCTCAGGCACGGCCCAGGCCAAGGCAGAAGTTATAACAAGGACACCTACCCAGGGCCTGGACCAGAAACACGAATAACTATTTGTATCACTCAGACCCCCTGGCTACCTGGAGCTGTCCCTCCTGGCTGCATTAAGCCAGACTTCCAGAACACAGGACAGCCATCATGTTGAGAAAGATGGGAGGAAATGGAGTTTACCAGCAGGTAGTAAGAAAAAGCAAGGATCGTGCAAGAGGAAACCAAACCCATCAGGAGAAAAAGCAGAAAAACCAAAGCCGAAGTAAGTACAAGGAAACTTTTTTTTTGTCTCTCTATTTTTGGCCAAGTGGAAAAAAAAAAGAAAAAGAAAAAAACGTAAGAGAATCAGACAATCAGACAGAGGCAGAGCAGGGAAGGACAAAGCCAGGCAGAGCTGCAAAAACACGCTAATTACCTCGGCCGTGCTGCCTCCCGTGTGGAGAGGCCATTTGTACCACGGCCGAATAATGATTTCATCTCACAGATTTCACTTTTTAAATTTTCTTCCAAAGCCCATCGCAATTCTGTTTTGTTTTGGGAAGGAGAAACGGGATCTATCTTTAGGAAATTTAAATGCCAAGAGAACTCAGATGAGCATAATTGGGAAGTGAAGACGAGTTGGTGTGATGAGGACAAATATCAAATCACAAATATTTGAAATTCTTCCCCTCTGTGCCCTGAGGAAAGAAGTGTCTTTGTTTGCTGAACGGGCTCCCAGAACCACTTGGCCCTTGTCCTGGTGTGTGGGATGTGGGATGGGGAAGGAGAAGCCAAAGCAGGCAAAATATTAGTCAAGTGCCTACTATGTATCAGGCCTTCTGCTAGATGCTAGAAAATCAACCAGGAGCACACCAGCCCCTGCCCTCAGGAGGCTAACACTCATTGTTTTTAAATTTAAAAAACTGGGGGTTGTAGAGATGGCTCAGTGGTTAAGGCGCTTGCCTGTAAAGCCTAAGGACCCAAGTTCAGTTCCTCAATATCCACATAAAGCCAGATGCACAAAGTGGCACATGTATCTGGAGTTAATATGCAGAGGCTGGAGGCCCTGGTGTGCCCATATGCTCTCTCTCTCATTCTGTCTCTTTCTCTCTCTCTGCCTCTATCTCTCTCTCCTTGCAAATAAATAAAATATTTTTTAAAATTGGTGGTAAAACATATAGTTCATGAATGTTATGGATGGTCACGTGTAGCTGGGCATGGTGGTACACTTCTTTAATCCCAATAGTCAGGGACTGAGTGAGTTGGAGGCCAGCCTGGGACTACAGAGTAAATTCTAGGTCAGCCTGGGCTAGAGTGACCCTGTCTCAAAGAAACAAAACAACAAAAGAATGTTCGCATTGTTATAACGGATCTCCAGAAATCCCCCTTTTCCAAAGCTTCAACTCTTTAGACTTTTCTTTCTTTCTTTCTTTCTTTCTTTCTTTCTTTCTTTCTTTCTTTCTTTCTTTCTTTCTTTCTTTCTTTCTTCCTTCCTTCCTTCCTTCCTTCCTTCCTTCCTTCTTTCTTTCTCCTTCCTTCCTTTCTTCTTTCTTTCTTTCTTTCTTCTTTCTTTCTCCTTCCTTCCTTCCTTCCTTCCTTCCTTCCTTCCTTCCTTCTTTCTTTCTTTCTTTCTTTCTTTCTGTCTTTCTTTCTGTCTTTCTTTCTTTTGGTGGTACTAGAGATTTCGCGTGCATCCATCCTCTGGTCAGTGTTCAATCACGGAGCCTCCACCCTGATGAATTTATGTAATCCTGATCACTTTCCAAAAAACCCCGCCCATGCAGCAGTCCCATCGCGCTGGTGAGCCACCATCCCTGGCGACAAGGACATGCTCTGTGGCAGCTTGGGCCGTCGTGTTCACTTGCTCACCTGGAGGCTCGACTCAAGGATCTGTGCTATTTATTCATGTATCCCCGCTTCCTGTACAGTGTGAGCATATAGTAGGATCTCAAAAAGTATTTGTTGAACAAAGTATTTTTCTACTTCTCTGTTACCACTGTTGCAGCTGGCTGCTTTACATATTTTAATAAATAAGTTTTGCAATTTTAATGAATGCTATTTTGATTATATTTACATACTAAACTAGTTTATATAAGGAGGCTAGTGTAAAAAAAATATCAAAACCTCCATCAAAATTCACTTTCTAGATGAAATGCCAGTGACAATTCCTTCCCACGTATTTCACATAAACCTCCTCTAATCCCTATTTTTCTTCCTTTTTCTTTCTTTCCTCAAGTCACGATACCACATAGAGCCTAAAAGTATTCATGGGGGGGTCTCCTCAGTGCATGGGACAGGCTTCTGGGTAAAGCCAGGCATAGGAGTCTGGTTTGCTCACCTGGAACCCTTTCATTAGGGGTTGTTTTGTACCAGGCATACGTGGAGCAAGACCAAGCCTCAAGTCTAGAAGAACTCACAAAATGATGGCTCTGCCTGATCATTCTTGGCTACAATTAAGCAAGAGGTCTTCGTTTTCACAGATGTGGAATACAGTATTTATTTTCATTCCCCATTAGCCTGATGATAAACAGGTAAACTGCTATGCTTACAAAACATGAGGACCTGCAGAACAGTGGGAAAACCCCAAGTCACAATGTGTTTAATGAAAGTCACCATGTTAACTGTCAGCACTTTCTGAAGCTATTTCTGTATTTCTTTACAAAAATCCATGTTGTAATTCAGATTTCTGGTGAGGGTAGGATTGTTGTACGGGAGCCTTTGGAGACACTTGCTCAGTCTAAACATAATACAATGGTTATTGTATGCACCTATCACAAAATACATTGCTAGACAACTTTATAAAGAATAAAGGTTCACTTAGTTTACAGTTCTGAAGGTCGAAGAACCTGAATCTGATGACAAACTTCTTGATGCCAGAGTCACAACCATGACGGGACATCATTTGGCAAGAGACAAGATGTGTGTATGTGTACGTGTGTGTGGGGGAGGGGACTGTATGTCTCTTCTGATCTTTATCCTTCTTATTTTTATTAATAATATTTTTATTTACTTATTTGAGAGAGAGATAACATAGGTGTGCCACATTGTGGGTCTGGCTTTATGTGGGAACTAGAGAATCAAACCCTGGGCAGTAGGCTTTGTAAGCAAACGCCTTTAACTTCTGAGCCATCTTCTCAGCCTTCTATACGTCTTATAAAGCCACTAATATTCAACTGTGGGGTTCCACATTGATTACCTTATCCAATCACCATCACTTCCCTACAGGCCCACCTCTAAGCAGTATAGTTACATTTCTACACTGTTAATACCTCCAAATGGAAATTAAATTTCAACACATAAGCCCACAAGGAACATGTAAATCATATCTAAATCATAGCAGTTATTGGAATACAAAAGAAAAGATTTAAAAACACAGTTGGGGCTTGGAGAGATGGCTCAGCAGCTACAGGTGCTTGCTTGCAAAGCCTACCAGCCTAGGCTCAATTTCCCAGCACTCATATAAATCTGGACGCAAAGTGGCACATGCATCTGTGATCCCAAGGTACCTACAACGATGGGACTAGAACCCACATCTGGTCCAGTCTCATCCAAGATGGCTGCCAGCAACAACCCAGCAACCACCTCTTGCTTCTTCTTCATCTCAGCACACCTATGGGCTAGCCCTTCCTGAGTCAGCCCCTTGAGTCCACCAACCAATTAGGTTTCTCCCTTACACACCTGAGTCTGATGACAGGCTCATCTTAACTGGGTGTTTAATCTATAAATAGGCCTGGCTCTGTGTAAACCTCTCTGGGTTCCTCATCTTCCTCTGGATCTGTCTGGGCACAGGTGTGTAAGTCTGCCTTGTTCTGCTCTCCTCCGTCTCACCTGGGAAGAAGGAGGATTTCTTTGCACCTTCCTGTTTTGTTTTGGGTGCTTTCCTGCTTTGCTACATGTGTGATCTCTCAGTCTTCTCTGACGCTCTGTGAAAGGGGTCTTGTGTCTTGCTTTCTGCATGCGTGTGTGCCCAGACTTGTCCATACATGAAGGAGATTTTCTCCATGTCCTCCCCATTCCTAGCTGGCTGGAAGGGAGAGGGGAGAGAACCTCTTTTTTGGCTTGGGCCTTTCTGCCAACCTTCCCACTAGATCCTAACTCTACCTAAAATAAACCTCATAATTCATAATTTGCCCTTCCAGGAGTCCACGTTTTCAATTCTTCGATAACTCAGATGAAGACCCAAAAGTTGGGTTTATGGGCTTGCTCATGGGCTCCTGAATCTTTAGGGAATTTAATCCCTTCCTGGGCCCAAAATCCTTCAGCAGTATGACATTAATTTACAGTCTGGCAGTTTGTTTGCAGTGGCGAAAAGACCTTGCCTCAAAGAAGGTGGAGAACAGACACTTCAAATTTGTCCTCTGACCTCTCCTAATTTGGGTATTATAATTGTGTATGAAAAAAAAATATATAAGCATGGGTCTAGAGATGGCTCAGTGGTTAAAAGCCCAGTTCGAATCCCCAGTACATGTAAAGCCAGACACACAAAGCAGCACATGCCTGAATTTTGCAGTGACAAGAGGCCCTGGAATGCCCATGCTAACTTTCTCTCTCTCTCTCGTTTTTTTTTTCTCTCTCTCTCCTCAAACATAAATATTTTAAAAATAGGACCAGGCATGGTGGTGCACACCTATAATTCCAACAAGATTACAAATTTGAGGTCAATCTGGGCTACACACTGAGATCCTATCTCAACACTATCCCTCCCACCCCCATAAAAAAGACAAACAGGCTTTTCAGAAACAATATTAGAATCCACAAGCCAAATCAGCTGAGAGTGGTGGTATATGCCTGTAGGTCTAGCTCTCCGAGGGTGGAGGCAGAAGGATCAGGAGTTCAAGACCAGTCACAGCTACGATGGCAAGTTCAAGGTTAGCCTGTGTTATACAAGGCAGAGAAGCTGAATGGGTAAGTGGTCAACATACAAAATTCCACTGCAATCTCTTTTCTTGGGGTTTAGCATGTTTAATATTTACTGGCAAATAAGGGTAGTATATTTAATAGAAATATACAAAATAGTCTCTAAGAATCAATATTAAATGAGATATGGGTATAAGTAAAATGTAGATTTTTTTATGTAGACTCAGCTGGCCTTGAACTCACAATCCTCCTACCTCAGCCTTTCCAGTACTAGAAATACAGGCTTGTGCCATCTTGCCATACTAAATATTCTTATGGAAGCATTAAAGATTTGAACAAGCAGAACAGATGTCAAGTTCATGAACTGGAATCTGCATTGTAGTAAGGTGTCTGTTCTCCCAGAGCTAACATTTACTTTCAATACTCAATTGTCAAAATCCCAACCAGGGCTGGCGAGATGACTCAGTGGGTACAGCACTTGCTACAGGCATGAGGACCTGAGTTTGAATCTCCAGATCTCGTGGAAAACCGGACTCGACAGGATACATGTACCTGGAATCCCAGTGTTTCTATGGGGAAATGGGGTCAGAGCCAGGAAAGTCCTAGAAGCTCATGGGCCAGCTAGCCTGGTGAACACAGCAGCCAGCAAGAAGAGGTGGAAGGTGAGGACCAACCACTGAGGTTGTCTTCTGACCTCCACAAGTGTGTGCAAATGTTCACACAGGCATGCACACATCCAAAGGTCTTTTAAGCAATAATCACAAAATTCATGTTGAAGCTAAAGGCTCAAAACTGGATGAGCTGGGGAGATGGCTCAACAATGAAAGACTTGCAAAGGCTGCTGGCTTGGGTTCCATTCCCCAGTCCCCATGGGAAGTCAGATGCAAAAAGGGCTCATGCATCTTGAGTTCGTTTGCAGTGACAAGATGCCCATCCCAGTGTGTCAGTGTGTGCTTTCTCTCTCTCTCTCAAATAAATAAATAAAATTCATAAGGTGCTTGCTTAAAAATTGTTGAGGATAAATAAAATAAAAAAAATATCATTGAAGCTATATTGGATTGCAAATAACAGGATCTGATGTTGGTTAGTTCAGCCACAGCCTGAATGAGACCTTCTCATGCTTCATTTGAAGCAGTCTCAGTGTGATGGCTTCCAGCCTGTCTCCTGGGGTGGGAAGATGGCTGCCATAGTATCGCGCTTCACATTTTCTTCCGACTTGGTGCCTTCTCTATCCCGCGCCTGCTTCAACACAGTTCCACTTAGTTCCCATTGGGAAGATCTACAGCTCATTTTAAAGTCCAAATAAAGTCTGAGAAAGCAGAGTGGTGACTGTCGTGGGCTTAGACCACACAGCGTGGGATGGGGGGCCATGGACGGCTGAAAACAGTCAGAGGGGAGGAAGAGATAATGACTGTTGTTCAGACACCCAGCCAGAACAGCCAAGTCAATTCCGAAGGAAAATCATAAACCTGGGAGTTGTGCCACCAAATATAAAAATCAGAGATGGACTAACAAGTGAGATGTGAAAAGATAAACTACTTAATAAACACATATTGGGATAATTATATATGCATTTACTACTTAATTCACAATAAGCTTAACTGGGTATAAGAACTTCGATGTGCACAGTAAAACTTCATATTCCTCAAAAATATTGGAGATTATCTTTACACCCACAGAATAGTAAATTATTAAATAAAGAACAAAAACATAAAAATTTACTGCATTTTACAACTTTAAAATAAAAAGATGTCATCAAAAGAGGGAAATGATGAGTTTGTATACAAGATATTTTCCCAGATATAAAACCATCACAGTACTAGTATTAAAAACTATAAAGAACTTATAGAGAGCAATTTAAACAACTAGAAAGAAAATTAGCAAAGGATATGAATAGGAAAATCCCAGAAATGAAACCCCCAGTGATCAACAGACAGACAAGGAAACGTTCCCTATCACTAGAGATTAAGGCAAAACAAAAAGTCACCATCTCATACCATAAGTTGGTGAAAACAAATTTTAATTCTACAAAATCCCAAAGGTAACAAGATGTAGAGAAACAGAACTCTCAGAAAGCAAAATTACAATATGTATGCAACTGAATGCTGGAAGTCGGTCCAGGCTCAGGCACATGACTAGATTACTGTACCTCCACCAAGGGTGAGTTTGGCCCTGAGGAAATATTTAAAGACACTTTGAGCTGTCACACACAGGGGCAGGAAGCTGGTGACACTCAGGGATCTAGTGAGTGGAGGTGAGAGGTGACAGAAGCAGCTTGACACATTAACCCCCACAAGGGAGAATTACAGTCCCAAATGTCAGTAGTGTAAGGGTGAAGAGAACTGGCCAGGAAAACCTCATGTAAGGGCAGGAGGAGGTTGGTAAGGAAATGCTAATTGCAGCATTGTTTGTAGCACATAGCAAACTAAAAATAACCTGCAAGTCCTTAAAGCAAGGGGATGGATAATAACGGTATATTCAGAGGATGGATTAATATACAGTCGCTGTAAGAAATGAGTTTTTTTCCCCTATGGGCTGCAATATGAATAAGTCTAAAGAATAATGAATAAAAATATATGGTGATAACATGTATTCCTTTATACTTTACAAGCCAATGCTATATTATTTATGAATATATACATATAAAAGTTTAAAGGCATGTGTGGAAATGATTTATAGCAATGTTAAGGTAATGATTACTTTTAGGAAAAGAGGAAAATCGAGAAATGAATGAGATAGGAATAGGTAAAGGGTTTTAACTGGACTCTAAGACTTTTTATATCAAACACTAAACCAAACAAGACAAATATTAAGACCTGTTACAGTGGGTGTTTTATGCACAAGTGTCTGATAAATTATTTTCTGTATTTTTTCCATTTAAAATGTTTCATAATGAAAATATGTTTAAGCATTTTAAGAACTGCATTTGCAAAAGTAAGAATTCCTTGTGTGACTCAGGAGTATGAGGCTGGTGGAGGGTGTTTGGTGTTTCTGGAAGAAATTGTAACTCCAAAGGAAATAGAAAGGCAAGTGACCCCCCCAAAAAGCAAGAGCATGTTCATGCAAAGACCCTCCCCAGGGCTTTTTGGCAGGGAGGGAATGGGCTTTCCTGCTGGCCAATGATTGGCGGCTGGACCTCTGTCCATGGTCCTATCCCCACATCTCAAACAGCCCTAGAGGAATTCTGAGGTACCTACGCTCCTTCAAGTTTGCCTTGAAGGAAGACAGAGAAGTCGTGTAGACAGAGCTGAGAAGCAAGAGTAGAGGCGATGTGGCACCGCTGGTCTCGAGCATTTGAACGCGAGTTCCTGCCGTCCATAGCATATGCCTCCAGCAGAAAGAGATCTGACTGGATGGCTAGTCCCTTCTTGGGCTGGAGAGATGGCTCAGTGGTTAAAGGCCCTTGCTTGCAGAGCCTGATGGCCTGGGTTCAATTCCTCTGTACCTACATAAAGCCAGATGCACAAAGTGGCATATGCACCTGGAGTTCATCTGCAGTGGCAGGGGGCTCTAGTATGTTCTCTCTCTCTCTCTCTCTCTCTCTCTCTCTCTCTCTCTAATAAAGAAAAAAAATTTTAAAGAGCATCTTCTTGCAGTAAGTAAGCTATGTTGGCACTGAGGCCTATCTGGGAAGGCTGAACTGCCGTCTCCCCTAGATTTCTTGTTTTAAAGGATGGGTTTTCTTATTCCAGTGCATTCCTTCATTTCTCTTCAACATTCCTGTAAAACCAGTCGATATTCATCTCTGCTTTGCAGGAATAAAGAGAAAATCCTCTCCAAAGATGCAACATCTCTCTATTAACTGATGTTTTGGCCTAAATCACTGGGGACACATAAACAGCAAAAGTAACTCAACTGAGGAAGATATTTTATGGCCATTCTAGAGTAGTTGCCCATTTTTTTTTAAAAGAAACAACATTTCCTGGGATCCCAGGAGGTGTCTGGCACTACACAAAGTGAGGCAAAGCATGAGAGTGCAGAACACAGTGTCTGGAAACAGTGTTCCTTGGGGACTTACAAATTAATGCAGATGCAAAACTGGCTTTTAAAAAATCAGAGTTGGTATAGTAAACATGGCAAGTTCCAGTGGGAAGGTGTAGGGCCAGAACCCCACGCACAGTGGTAAAGTGGAAGCACGAAACAGGATGGGATGAGCCAATGAACCCCAGGAGAACACAGCCTCACAGTATGGGCAGAATACAGGATATTCGCCCTGCAGAGCCAATTTTGCAGACTCGGTTACTTGTTCACACAAAATCAATAGCTGTTTCTGATGGGCCACTGGCAAGAAGAACGGTAACAGCCCACATCTGTTGTTTGCTGTGGATGGAGTCTAACCCATCCAGGACACAGAAAAAAGTGTTTAGGGGAAAACGCAAGCATGGGCAAACTTAATGTAGGAGACGAGAGGTGCCGCTTGGGTAACAGCTCTAATGGAAAGAGGCGCAATTGGGTTTGTAGATGCTGATTTTTATCAGCAACCAGAAACTGTGCTAAAAGCTCAATTTGGCCTACTTTTCGGCGCACTAGTAAGTTACTGGGGACTTTTCACGAGGCTGTTTGTCATGTAACTGAGGAGGAACTACAGCAATGCACAAACACTGTGCTAAGTAGGTAGGAAGACTTGTAATAGAAATATGAACTCTCAGGCAGGCTTGCCTTGCCAAGGTGACAGAAGGGACCTGGAAATGCAGGGACCTCCCCTGTACTCAAACCAAACTTCCTCTACCAACCCAGCATAGCTGCACTTTCATTGAACAACTTCAGCCTTACTAGCCTAATGACACTAGGAGGGTCAGTTTTATATATTGATGGTCAGCTTCTAATTTGAGGTTTCTCATGACTGTTAGATTTTTAAAAATATTGTTATTTATTTCTTTGCAAGCAGAGAGAGAAAGAGAGAAGAGAGACAGACAGAGAGAATGGGTGTGCCACAGGGCCTCCAGCCATTGCAAACAAACTCTAGATGCATGTGCCACTTTGTGCATCTGGGTTTACGTGGGTACTGAGGAATCGAACCAGGGTTGTTAGGCTTTGCAGGCAAGCACCTTAACCACTGAGCCATTTTTCCAGCTCAACTGTTGCAATTCTATTTACCTTAGTATTTATATGTTTTCTAGTATTGTGAGTCATATGCTTTATGATTCACTGTACATGTAGATTTGAAAGGTCTAGGAATTTTTATTCAATTAGGAAAGGGAAAGACATTGACAGCAATGTCCACATAAATATCTAAAGGGCATCTCAAACTTATATGGTCAAAGGAGAATTCTTGGTTCTTCCCTTAACCTTCTTTGTATCAGATAACATAAAAGGGCTTTAAGGAGACTTTGCTTTGTGTTTGAATAAACATGATGTTTGTTGATAGATGATTATTGGTGTTGGTTCAACTCCAATATACTTTGAAGTATCCAGGCAATTCCCTTTTCTACTTCAGCATCCTTAATATACTGGTTTTTAATCCTCAAGCCTCTTGCTTGTCTTAAAGTCAGAAGATGCCTGCCATACTTCCAACCATTGATGATGGCTCTGACAGCCGTTTCTATCCCCAAAGGCTCTTACTTAGATCTCATGAGCCCCTTAGCCGCAAAAGAGATGAGGAAATTGAGTATCTATCAAAAGGAAATGGGATTATTACGAGTGAATTATACCAATCATGATTCATCGCTTGGGGCTGGACATGTCATTCTAAGCAAAGTGAGGGCTCTGTTAGCGAGGAGGGAGAAAGGGATAGTGACAGGAGAGAAATCAGCAGGGTCTACCACACTTTTTTCCAGCCCACTCTCCTCCCTAGGGGCCTCTCCTGGTACCCACGCTGACAACAGAGGCAATAGCTTTGATTCCTTATTTTTAAAAACTCAAATAAAAATGATCAGAAAGTCTTGTTGGCTGTACCTTCTCTCTACATATATCCTCTACATCACGATCTCCCCATTTTCACCATGACTTTTCCTGGACGCAGCCAACCTTGCTCTACTCCACACTATAACTGCTTCTTAAAGACGTCTGCTCTCGCCCTAACAGAAAACCACTTTTAGCTTTAAAACCCCACCATGACCTGCTATGTCCAGATGATCGACATACTATCCACCTGTCCACTGTTAACTTGAGTTTCATCCGTCTAGGTTCTCCCTCTTTTTTTAAAACATATTTTATTTATTCATTTTTAAGCAGAGAGAGAGAGTCTGGCTTATGTGGGTTATGTGGGTCCTGGGGAATTGAACCCGGGGCCCTAGGCACTGGAGGCAAGTGCCTTAACCGCTGAGCCATCTCTCCAGCCCTCTCCCTCTTTTTCAAATTCAAACTTTGAGCTATCTTGGAGACAAAAATTCTTTTCTGAAAGAGAAAGAGAGAGAGAGAAAATATGGGTGCGTTTGCCACTGCAAATAAACTCTGGACACAGGCACCATTTTGTGCATCTGGCTTTATATGGTACTGGGGAATCAAACCCAGGCTATCAGCTTTGCAAGCAATTACCTTAGCCACTGAGCTATCTCTCTAGCCCTGTTTTTTAATCTCTCTCTCCTCTCTCTCATGTGTGTGTGTGTGCGCGCCAGAGTCTCTTGCTACTTCAAATGAATGCCCATCCAGCTTTACATGGGTGGCTGGGGACTTGGAAGGCTTTGCAAGCCATCTCCCCAGCCCCATCTTGGGTACCTCTGTGAACCATCTGTTCTCTCTTCATTCTCATCTTTCCTAACCAGCTCCTCCCTGCCACTGAGATCATGTTCAGAGGGCTCTTCCCTGGCCACCCAGTCTAAAACGCTACCTGGCCACCCATCACTTCACTCCTTCCAACCTGCTGTCATGTCTCACACTCATCCTATTTGCCTTTTTATGCTTCATGTAGTGAACAACATGGGCTTCTGTATTTTCTAACGCCACCACGCTAGACTCCAAGCTCCCTGTGAGCAGGGACTTCGTCTGCTGTGTTCACAGCTATATTCCTGGCACCCAGATCAACACACATGGCAAGTTCTCACCACGTGTTTCCAAATGAATGAATGCACAGGGGGAAAGATTTTTAAATGGAAACCTCACAGGAATAAACATAACATCAGTAACAGATTATCAGCACCCTTAGAGCTATCCATTATAGAGAAAAATTCCTTAGTTAAAAAAAAACACAAAATGTGTTTGGCTTTAAGACATCACAATTAATAACCTTAATTGCAACATTAATTTCTCCTACACATGTACTCCTGACATGTACTCAAAGCTACATACACCACATGTACTCTAAGAAGTGTTACTTTCTCCATGAAGTTATTACATGTCTTCTACACCCTCTTAGCTTTGTCTTGTCACGTGACTGCATTTTCTCATCTTTGTCTGAAGGTCTGGGAGATTGTTCTCTTCCCCTTCAGTTTTGGCCAAGGTTTCAAGACGGGAAAAACCTAAATGTTCTTGAATGAAGAGAGAAATATTTATCTTCTCAAATGTTTTGTCTCTTTTTTAAATTATCATATTTCCAAATATGTTCATTCCAAAGGCTAATGCTATCTGTACTTTCTTTTTAAAAATATCTTTATTATGAATTATATACATTGTATGAGCAAATCTTATGAATTTCCCTCCTCTCTGCCCCCTACCCACTGGGGTCCTTCCTCGGTGCACATACTGGATCTGTCCATAGGATTGGGGGTTATGAACTGCACCAGAGGAGACAGTTTTTCGTTTTTTTTTTTACTTCCCCTTTGTGTATTGTTGCTGAGGGGTATCTGTATTTTGTTAACCAAAATACTAACTATTTTTGTTCATCTAATTGTCCTCCAGGCAAAATGATGAAGTTCTCTTCCATTCTCTCTCTCTCTCTCTCTCTCTCTCTCTCTCTCTCTCTCTCTCTTAAACTTTATCATTGGGCTGGAGAGTTGGTTCAGCGATTAAGGCACTTGCCTCCAGTGCCTAAGGCCCCAGGTTCAATTCCCAGTACCCACATAAGCCATACACACAAAGTAGCGGCCCTGGTGTGCTCTCTCTTTCTCTCTCTGTATCTCTCTGCTTAAAAATGAATAAAGTATTAAAAAAACTTTATCATTAATAATTAGACACATTGTATGAGCAAGTCTTGTGATAGTACCCCCCCAATTCCCTTCTCCCTGTCCCCAACCTGCTGAGATCCCTCTTCAGTGGGCTGGAAGGGTCCATGGGATAGTGGGTTATTAATTATACAAGCAGTAGCCAGTTTCTTTGTGTGTGTGTTTGTGTGTGTGTGTGTGTGTGTGTGTGTGTGTGTGTATGTTGTTAAGGGTGCAATGTCTCTGGATATTCTCCCCACCTCTCTCTATCTATCTCTCTCTCTCTCAATGTGTATGTTCATGTGTGTGTGTGTCCACATATATGTGCAGGAAGTTAGAGGACGCTCTCTGGTGTCATCCTCAGTAACACCATCATCTTTATTTGAGACAGGGTCTCTCATGGACCTAGAGGTCACCAAATAGCTTAGAGAGAGCCTTCCACATTTCAGGGGTTACAGGCACACACAACCATGCCCAACATTTTTTATGTAGGTACTGGGGATTAAACTCAGGTCTTCCTGCTTGTAGAGCAAGCATTTTACCAACAGGACCATCTTTCCAGCTCTTGGCTCATCTTTCTATGGTTCCCTTGGCCTTTTCTAGGCTTCTCAATCCCAAGGTGGCTCTCTGAGAGCTCAGGCTTAGGGATCAGTAGCCAGCTGAGCCCACAGACTCAACCTCCCTTCCATACCTCTCATGGTACAGAGAAGGAGAGAGAGAGAGAGAGAGAGAGAGAGAGAGAGAGAGAGAGAGAGAGAGAGAGAGATCCCCTGATGTTTGAACTTCTCAGATTGTCCATAGAAAATAACGAAAGAGGGGCTGAAGAGATGGCTTAGCGGGTGAGTGCTGGCTGTGCACACATGAAGATCCGAGTTTTGATCACGGGTCTGTGAGAAGAGTGGGGTGTATACGCCTCTATATGCCCATTAAAAATAAATCCTACATACATGTTTAAATACGAAACAAGATAATAAAATAAAATAATAAATTCTTTTCCTCATTACTGTCATAGTCTGATTCCAGTCTGTATTTCAAGTGAACTGGATGAGTATTTCCTTATGGGAGTCAAAATTCTGAAGATGGCTGCCCCAGATTACCATGAAATATTTATGTAATCAGATACTAATGTAGGCACTGCTGTGGAGGGATTTTTAGCCCCTAGTGAGCATCTGTTAAAATATGGAGGGTATACAAGTAGGCTGGCCTAATTGAGTGAAAAGACTAGTTTTTGGGCTTTGGAGATGGTTCAGCAGTTAAAGGAACTTACTTGCAAAGCCTGGCACCCAGAGTTCAGTTCCCCAGTACCCACATAAAGCCAGATGCACAAAGCGGTGCACATGTCTAGAGTTCGTTGGCAGGGGCAAGAGGCTCTGGAACAGCCATGCACATACATACTTACTTTCTCTCTCTCTCTCTCTCTCTCTCTCTCTCTTTCTCTCTCTCTCTCTCAAATAAACAAGGATTTTGTAATCCATGTGTGATGGTTTGATTCAGGTGTCTCCCATAAACTTATATGTTATGAATGCTTGATCCACAGCTGATGGCAATTTGGGAATTGGATTTTTACTGGAGAGGTGTGTTGTTGGGGATGGGCTTATGGGTGTTTTACCAGCTTCCCTTTGCCAGTGTTTAGTACACTCTCCTGTTGCTGTTGTCCACTTGATGTTGGCCAGGAGGTGATGTCCAACCTCTTCTCATACATGTCTTTCCCCGCCATCATGAAGCTTCCCCTTGAACCTGTAAGCTATATTTGCTTTTGTTCAGGTTTCTGCCAGCAACTCCAAGCTAAATGCAACATCATGCATACTTAAATATTTTCCTCAGCTGGTAGGAGAAAAAGTTTAGGAGATTACAAATGTCAGAAAGATGAGGGCGATCTCTGGCTTTGAGAATGGAGAAAAATCACAAAGAAGGAATGTATGAATCTCTAGGAGCATCCAATGATAGAGTAGATTCTCCCCCAGAGCATCCGGGTAAGAGCTGAAATAAACACTCTGAGTTCTACCTTATGGAATCCTAAGCAGAGAACCCAGCCAAGCCCACCTGGACTTCATGACTGCCCGAATGGCAGAACCTACAGGTTAGCTGGGATGTCGTTCTGGTCTTCGAAAAGTGGTACTTAATTCCACAGCGGTAGAAAATGAATACATGCCTTCAGCTTTCCCGTCTCTCAATAAAGGTCATAATGCCCGGCTATATCTAAGAAGCATGCCCAAACCAAATATTAACAAGATTTAATATTTCAAGTTCAACTGAAAAGAAATGCACTAAATTATTGGCAAATGCTTAACTTTCTTATTAATTGCAATAGTCACTGAGGTTCAATCCAGGACAATTAGACTCTTTAACTCTAGTTATGTTTGTTTTGCCAGATTCATTGCAGTTGCAGGACAGAGCTAACTTTAGAAACCACGTCAGAAGGGTTGAAAGCATGGAATTGTTGCTTCAGGGGGACATGATTTAACCCGCAGCCTTTTCAATTCACAAGACAATCTGCTGAATGTATTGATGCTGTCCTGGATCCTGTATCTACTTGTCAAATTTAACGATGATTTTTTTTTTGTTAGCTTTATTTCTCTTCTTGAAACCTTGTCCTTCTCCTTGGAAAATCTATTGAAATCTGGCAAGCTATTTCTGATCTTCAGAAAATCACCAGAGAAGAGGCAAAACGGATCAGACCTGTTTTCATAAACCTGATCACTGAGATAACAGAAAGCCTCTGA
The DNA here is from genome assembly GCA_004024765.1 of Zapus hudsonius. Taxonomy (NCBI): domain Eukaryota; kingdom Metazoa; phylum Chordata; class Mammalia; order Rodentia; family Dipodidae; genus Zapus; species Zapus hudsonius. Next base: position 19,984 of record PVHP010026178.1, read on the forward strand.
GCAGGTCAAGAATGGCCTGAGCACATAATCTTCCCTAAGTAAATGAAGTCGTGAATGGTGCCAAGCCTGCTCATCCAGGTTTCTCCTCTTGAGAACAAGAGGTAACCATGGACACTCTGGTTGAGCACAATTCAAGAGCAGGCGCAGTTTAAAAACAGCGATGTGGGAGAGGAAGAGGAGCTAGCAGTTAAAGAAACAAGAGATTCGACTTTCCGTGCAGGATGAGCAGGGGGCAGGAGAGCTTGGAAGCAAAAGCTGGGGAGATAGCTCAGTAGTGAAAATGTTTGCCTTGTAAGCACGAGGACCTAAATTCAATCCCCAGCACCCACATAAAAGAAGCCCCTGTGTTAGCATGTGCTTGTCATCCCAGCACTGGGGGTGGGGAGGTGGAGACAGGTGGATCTCTGGACCTCACTGGCCAATCAGTCTGCTAGCCCAGTTTGGAGGTTCCAGACCAATGAGAGACTTTGTCTCAAAAGAGTGAACATTTTCACGGAGGTGTCTGATGCCCCCAAACCATTTTAGCCACTCCAAGGTTGCAGGTCACTGAGAAATCAAGCTGGAGCTGAGCAGGAAGCCTGCTGACAAGCTGTCATGATGCTGGAAAGAGCTATGCAGTGTAATGGGTGAGAAAAGTCATCAATAGACTTAACCAGCAGTGGACCCTCCATCAGAGGGAATTCCTGCCTGGTACTGAAAATCTAATCAAAAGCCTATGGCTTGGGAGGTCATAGCCCTAGGGGAAAAATTTCTACTGTTGTCTGGCTGAATGGATATACTATGTCCACCAAACTGTCCTCTAATACTTATGCTTAGGCCCACGTATTAATGCTGGTTAGAGAAGCTTCTCTTTTCAGAGGCAGTGACCACTGGGGCCACTCAAAACTCACCAAAGTGCTGAGAAGTGACAGTGGAGTGTTCAGTAAGAGTGAGACGTCTCATCACACCCTCCAAGGCTCAGGCATAGAGGTGGCTGAAAGAATGTAAGAGCCAACGAAGGGAAGGAGTGCTTTGCAATACGGTCTTCCAGACACAAAGTGGCCTTGGGGTTCATGACCTCACAGTGGCTAATGCTACTTACACAAGGCCCCACAATAGGAGGGGGGAAATGATGACATCAAAATAGAAAGAGACTAGTTGAAAGAAGAAAGGATTCAGTGGAAAGAGAATCCTGGAGGGGGAAGGGAGGAGGTGGAAGAGGATTATGACCATGGTAGATTGTCTATATGTACAAAGGTTATCAAGAAAAGTTTTTCAAAAGTAGACAGGGCTTGGAGAGATGGCTCAGAGGTTAAGGCACTTGTCTGTAAAGCAAAAGGACCTGAGTTTGAATCCCCAGTACCCACATAAAGCCAGATGCACAAGGTGGCACATGTGTCTGGAGTTTGTATGTAGTGGCTAGAGGCCCTGGTGCACCCATTCTCTCTCTGTCTCTCTCTCAAATAAATAAATAAAATATTTTTTAAAAAGTGGACAGTGCCTGAGGAATGACAGAAGCTGTGCTCTACCCTCCACAAGCGCGTGTGCAAGTGACAAAATAACAACTACTACATGTCCAGTCGGTGATGCATGCCTTTAATCCCAGCACTCGGGAGGCAGAGGTAGGAGGATCGCTGTGAGTTCAAGGCCACCCTGAGACTACAGAGTGAATTCTAGGTCAGCCTGGACTAGAGCGAGACCCTACCTCAAAACACTAAAAAACAAACAAAACCCTACATGTCCCTAGACAAGTGCCTCAAAGTCCCTGAACCTCAGTTTCCTTATGTCAAATCAAGTTAGTTTCTGGGTGTTCTTTGCATGAGGCTTGGGGCACGGAGCACTCCATTAACGATTGTATCAGGAACAGGAAATCTCATCCTCTGCCCTTGTCCTGGAGTCCCCATCATCATCTGTTCTAACAGATACAGCCATGCTGGCTAGACCCAAGCATCATATTCAATGTCAAGGTCTGGAGGTGTATCTAGACAAGTAATTTACAGCAAGGGTGGTGAGAGGGTACTTACTGCGCCCACAGAAGGAAGGGCCCACAGCCAACTATCCACAAATAAAATTTCATCCTAAAACAATCCAATTTTCTGGCCCAATCAGTCGACAATGACTTGGCCATGGGAGATGATGACATTTTCCCAACATGGTTCATTTTCTTGGCTTTCCTAAATCATTAATTATGGCCATGTTTTCCCAAGTGTGGAAATTCCCCTTGCGCAGATGCAGCCACTCCTGGCCAACCCTCCTTTCCTGAGAAGTCTTCACAGCACAAAAATATTTTTGTTTTCCCCACTTGCCCAAAGGGAAAATTTCTTCACTCTTTTCTACCCTCCTCCCTTAAAGCCTCTGGCAATTTCCAGGAATCAATGTGAACCAGCATCACTGAGATCACCGGAGAGCCTTTGAGATGCCCTCCATCTAACACGACAAAAAAGAATCTGAACTTCAAATTTCACATTACTAAACCAATTCTATGTGTTTCTTTTAATCAAGGAAGGCAATGCAATGGAAATCAAAATACCTCCCACTCCTGCATAAGAATACATTTCTAAGACTTGAGTGCTTCCATTAAGAACAGCCATGGCCAAAGTGATCAGCATCATATCTGGATCAAGTAGTAGTACATGAAACATGCTTCAGACATGGTTGGCACCAAAGCAGATCTCTACAACATGGATTAATTATTCAAATAGTAAAAATGTTGGACAATACATCAAGGTTACCTATTCATGGTCTGGGCTTGTGGTGCTGGGCTGATGACAGCAGAGAAAACCGAGAGACAGTTTGCTCTTTTCAGAGCGCTCATCAAGGAAGCGTCTCTGTTCCGGAAACTAAATTCAGTGACCAGTGATGAATGACTAAGTCTGTGTCCTCCAAGTCTTTCTAACCTAGAAGAAGGCGTGGTACATACCAGGGTCCTGGGGTTCTCAATGGGATGATTGCCTCTCTCCCCTAGGGACCTTTGGCAACATTGAGTGTGAGAACTGGAAGTGGGAGGGCCACTGGAATCTTCTGGAAAGGAGCAAGGATGCAGGTAAACATTTAATCATGCCAAGGACAGCTTCCCACAACAGAGGGCTATCCAGTACCAAAAGTCAATAGCGTCAGTGCTGAGAAACCCCGAACTAGCTATATTAGCTGGACTAGAGGAATTGTTGATCGACCGCTTAATTGATTGATTGATGTTGGTCCACAAGGTAAATGACTTTCAACCTAAGACCTCAGTCACTTTCAATTTGTGCCTGTAACCCATTATGACTGTAAAGTATCATTGGAACACATGAACACGTTTACATAGATACTGAATGAAGAATGAGATGAAGTATCATGAGAAAAATGATTAGTAATTCAGAGGTCATGATTAAGAGAATAAAATTTGAGCACTTGGGAGGAAGATGTAGGAAATCACCATGAATTCAAGACCAGCTTGAGACTACATAGTGAATTCCGGGTCTGCCTGGGCTAGAGTGAGACCCTACCTCAAGAAAAAAAAAAGAGAGAATAAAATTTGGATTAAGGACGGTACACCAGTGAGAGTGCTCACCCAAGGTTGTCCTCTGGCCTCCACATGCATATACCCACACATACAAACACACACACACACACAAAGAGTTAAATTCCACTTTTAGTTTGCAATTAATGAAAAAAGAGGTTATATCTTTAAATTAGAAGTTGCTAATAGAAAACATGATTTAATTTACTAAAATTACCTAGCACATTTTTTTAAGGAAAAACAATGAGATAATCTAATGTTCTAGTGTCAATGAGACAAATAAAGCTATTATTGCATGGATCTAATGAAGCTTTGATTAAACATTTATCTTCTAGCCGGGCGTGGTGTTGCATGCCTTTAATCCCAGCACTTGGGAGGCACAGGCAGGAGGATAGCCCTGAGTTCAAGGCCACCCTGAGACTACATAGTGAATTCCTGGTCAGCCTGGACTAGAGCGAGACCCTACCTTGAAAAACCAAAAAAAAAAAAAAAAAAAAAAAAAAAAAAAAAAAAAAACAACTTATCTTATATTGTAAGATGTGGTTACCAGGAAATACTAGCTTTCGTCTTCCACCTATTTGAATGTATTTTCTCAATGTAAGTTGGTGAGTAAGTCAGGAAATGGCGTGTCATTTTCGACTAGTATGACTCAAATATATGCATATTTTAGAAAGAAATAACTGGAATAATCTTCCACTTGGATCATTAGTATCCATGTCCTCTACATTGAAGACTATCGTAAAGACCATAATGTTCTTGATTTTTTGCAACATAAAGGACTAAAACTTGGAGATTTTTCCAGTCAAATTTCCATTCCAATGTGAATTTAGTAAAGTCTGTTTAGGAGCAAGGGAGAAAGATTATTAGCCTTCCTTTTCATAGAAAAATAATTAAACAAGTAAAAATTAAACAAGTAAAAAATTACTTTATCCCTGCAAAACAAAAATCTTATGAAGGATGGAGTTCCTCAATCAATGTATGGTATTCAAAGGACACATTTTAAGTATCCAAATTGGAAAATCTAAAGTATAAAATGGGCTGGGGTGTAGCTCACTGGCAAAGCACTAACCTAGCGTACACGAGGCCCTGGGTTTGATCACTGGCACTGCCAAAAAAATTCAATAAATAACAGTTGGAGCAGGGGAATATTTAGTATGCACATAAAATGTGTTACAAGGAGTAAAAAATGAAGCTCTTATTGTTGCTGTCATGGTTTGATCCAGGTGTCCCCCACAAACAATTGAATGTGTTCTGATAGATCGATCCTCAGCTGATGGCAGTTTGGGTTTTACAACCTCGATGAAGCTGTGTTGTTGGGGGCAGGCTTATGGGGTTATAAGCCAGCTTCCCCTTGCCAGTGTTTGGCACACCTTCCTGCTGCTGTTTGCAGTGCTGTGGCAGAG
>PVHP010026179.1:8922-24915 GCA_004024765.1 Zapus hudsonius
TCCCTGAGTCGTGGTGGGTGAGTAATAAGGCTGCTTTAATGTTGTGAGCTTAGAGGTCCTTGTGTCGAAAATCCTTGGTTCCTGTCTCAATGGCCTATCCTGTGTTGATTGAATGACTGTGGTTATAGGTCCCTTGTTCATCATTCATTGTCTGCTGAGTTCCCTATGGATCCTCCCTGATATGACTGTGGTGGCTCCTATCTTGCCAGGATCTCATCCATCGGCCTAAGGTTGGTTGGTAAGGTTAGATGGGCCACAGCTCTCTCGATGTATCCTGAAAAACACAAACACATTTGGCTTATCCAGAGTTGGATGAATGGCTGTGGCTATGGGTCTCTTGTTCATCCCGTCCTTCTCTGCAGGGTTTCATATGGATCCTCCACAATATGACTGTGGTGGGGCTGGAGAGATGGCTCAGCGGTTGAGGTGCTTGCCTCAAGTGCATAAGCCCCTGGGTTCGGTTCCCCAGGTCCCACATAGGCCAGGCCCACGGGGTGGTGGCCCTGGTACGCTCTCTCTCACTCTCTCTCTCTCTCTCTCCCTTCTCTCTCTCTCCTTGAAGATGAATAAATAAAATATTTAAAAAATATGACTGTGGTGGCTCATTTCTTGCCATGACAGCAGGCCAAAAGATGAGATCATAGTAAAGGTTTTTTAAAAGAGTCCATAGACTCTTCAATGTAGACGCTAATGCTGTTCCTGAGGAATGAGCTCTTACCATCATCGACCAACCCTTTAATAGTATTGCATTGGGATTAATTTTCTACAAAAGTTTTAGAAGGACACAAATATTCAAATTATAGCATATTTTCTGAAAAAATAGGACCTAATCATTTTTTGTGTGTACAATTTTATATTTTAATGTCTCTATAATTAGATTTTTTTCTAATTTTTAATTTATTTTAAGAAATATGCTTGGGCTGAAGAGATGGCTTAGCCGTTAAGGCTTTTGCCTGCAATGCAGAAGGACCTGAGTTCGATTCCCCAGTGCCCATGTAAAGCCAGATGCACAAAAGGGTGCATGTGTCTGGAGTTCATTTGCAGTGGCTGGAGGCCCTGTCATTCTCTCTGCCTCTTTATAAATAAAATATTAAAAAAAGAAATATGCTTATGGTTTTTATAGTTATAATCATGTTTCTTAAGATTCATTGAGATTAGACTTTTGGCTTTATCATTTGCTTCACATTTATAATATTTTTCCACTAATCAAAAGTTTCTGTCTTTCTCCTTCGAGTCTCCAATTTCTTGCAGATTTTGTTGTTTTTTGTTTCCTAACAGCTCACTGATACTGTTAATGGTTTTCATCTTTGATTCTCTTTAACTAATTTTTATTAGTATGACCTCAATTTTACTGATTTATTTCTTGGCCATTTCTAATCTTTAAAAAAAACATTCCTTTCTATGCTTTTTACTAATATATTGGTTTTTCATTTCTTGGTCCAAATTTCTCTCTGGACTAAGTAAAATCCCTGCAACCTTGGGAATTTCCTCCAAAACTTTGCTTTACTCAGCCTTCTGGAGAGGAAAACAGGTTCTGCTTAAGGAAGACAACTTTCTTCTCATTAAATAGAATTGAAAACACATTTAGAAATAAGCTCATATTTTCTGAAGAAAAGTTATTAGTACCTTATAGTTTCATTGTTTTTGACTTTCATTGATTTCAAAAAAACATTCATTTTTCATATTATCTTCGTAGATATTAAGCACTATTTTCCTCAGGCTGTTTTCAGGTATTTGGCTATAGTATTAGGCATGGTTATTGTGGTAGTTGGAATCAGATGTCCCCCATAAAATCACGTTTGATCCCCAGCTGATGGCAATTTGGGATATGGAGCCTTGCTGGAGGAGGTGTGGGCTTAGGGGTGTTGTAGCTCCCCCACCCCCCACACACACCAGAGCTTGGCTCACTCACCTGCTATGGCAGAGGCAATGTCCAGGCTCTGCTCATGTGATGCTTTCCCCTGCCATCATGAACCTTCTCTTGGAGACTGTAAGCCAGAATAAATCCTTTCCTCCCATCAGCTGCTTCTGGTTCGGGTGCTTTATCCCAGCAATGAGACGATAATTCCAACAGTTATTTGCCTACTGAGCTTAGTAGATGTGGAAATTTGTGTTTTCCACACCATTTGGAAATTTTCAGTCATCTTTTCTGTCCTAATCTTTTTCTCCCCAAGATTTTAATTACTGGCAGCTTCATATTATTCTATAGGTGACAGAGACTCTCTTTATGTTTGTTTTCTTTTTACTTTATCTATGCAAATTAAATACCTTGCATGCTCTCTTTCCTAGCTCTCTAGGTCTCTGTCAATATCACTTTTAATTCTAGTGAAGTTCTTACTCCTTCTTTATTTTTTTTTATTTTAAAATTTCTATGTGATTCTTTTTTATAGTTCCCATATCCCTTTTTATTTATCATAGACATATTTTCTTTTAAACCTTTGAATTTATTATAGTGGCTTTAAGTGCCTTTTCTATGAATCCTAAGGTATGGATAATTTATGATTAAGTTGCAATTAGAGGCAGCTAACAAATTAGGCTTCAACATATTCTCCTCCCTGGATTTTCTGTACCATCTAACCAGGCTCAAGCAAGGATTTGGGAAGGGTTTACCAGGTTCTATCTATCCTATCTACCTATCCCTGGGTGGTGAGGGCCAGGAGGACAAACTATAATTAGCCAGATGCTCAGTAAACCATAGGCTCTGGAGCCTGGTTATACTGAGTCCTTCATAGCTTAGCTGCACACAATTATTCTTCCAGAATGAGAATGAACTCTCCTGATACTAGAGTGACCTTTATTGGTGTTTCCCTGAACAAGGTCCTGCTGATTATTATGAGAAATTCTACACACCTTCACCATTACTGGGACATCAGCAGAAATGACAAAGCCATCCAGATGACCCTCAATTTTATACACAGTGAAAAATACCCAGTTGAAGCCCCCATTTATGAGATACTTTCCCAGAAAGAACTAGAAAACAATGATGTCAGATATTTCAAGATCATTACCATGGAGGGCTGAAGAAAATCTTGGTATGGTGACAAACTTCAATGGCAATAGTTCAGAAAAAAATTAAAGAAAGTCGAAGATCAGATCAAAACCAGAAGAGATGAAGTTCAGACAAATGGAAGTTGAAAAATTAGTTTATGGTATCCTGTTATAATTGAGAATTTCTTTACTTGAAAGGTCAAGTTTGATGCAAAATACCTGGAGACTTAAAAGAACTGAATGAAAGGATAATCAGGAAATTAATTCACATGAGAATCGGCTATGTGAAGCAGTGTTATCTTCAAACTTCTGATGACATACAGTCCTGGGAGGGGACTGGGAACAGCGTGGATGTCGGTGAGTCTTTGTTTCTGGAAATCCATGACTTGGAGGAGTCTGACTTCAACCCTGATGAGCAAAGGGACCACCAGCCTCATGGTTTATTCCCATCTCCAGGATCTTTGACCACCTCAGCATCTTTGGCTTTGCTGGGTGAGTTTTGCTTGTTATTTCGATAGCTTTCATCATGGAGCTTAATAAATTGACATTAAAATTTCAGAGAAAATGAGTGATTAATTTTTTTTCTGTGTTCCTGTTTCCTCAAATGTGTAAACTGGACATTATTGATGATGTATTATAAAAATGTTAGATTCTTCTATAATTGTCTCAGAAGCTTTTTTGTTCTTTTGAGTTGGTGGTAAACCAGTGTTCATGGATTACTCATGTTTTAAAATCTTATTCCCAATGTGATGATATTTGGAAATGAGACCTTTGTGTCATGAGAACAGTGTCCTCATGAGATTATTATCCTTGTAAGCAGAGAACTGCACAGCACTTACAGCTCTCTGCTGTGTAAGGGGACAATGAGATGCTCATAGACTAGAACTTGGACAAGGATGCTCACCAGAACCCAAGTCATCCCCACGCATGTGCAGACTACCGTCTCTGACATCAGTCTCTGGAACTGCACAAAATGTTCCGGTGTTGGAGATGGAGAGATTGCTCAATGGTTAAGGCATTTGCCTGCAAAGCCTAACAAACCCAGGTTCGATTCCCCAGTACCCACATAAAGCCAGATGCACAAAGTGGCGCATGCATCAATAGTTTATCTGCAGCAGCTAGAGGTCCTGGCACTCCCCTCTCTTTCCCTCCTTCTCTCGCTCTCTTTCTGTCTTCTCTCTCTCTCTGTCTCTCTCTCTCTCTCTCTCTCTCTCTGCTTGCAAATGAAAATTTCAGTTCTTGATAAGCAACCCAGTCTAAGGTACTTCAATATAAAAATCCCCAAATGATGCAACCAATTGATTAGTCTTTGGCTCCAAACTCATCTGCCCAACTGATAAAAAGCAGCTCTGATCTCTGCTTAGTTCTTCCAGTGCCCCTCCATTAATTTCCTTTGTCTCTAGGCATTTCCCCCAGATAATTACTCTCCAGGCTCAAGCAAGGATTTGGGGAATGTTTACACAGATATTGTGGCTCTCACATAGGCTTCCTTTCTCCTATTTTCAGAGTACTTGGAATCCCTAACCTCCACTCTCAGATTTCCAGACTAGTACCCCTGACTTTCTGCTTGAGTTCCTGCAGCCTGATGCGCTCCTTACAGAGGTCTCTCAGGAGAAGAGCTGTTAAATGCAAATGTTTCCCAGACTAGTTCTTCTCTTACAAAGTGACAGATCTTTTTCTGGTCACTGCCTGTTTTTTGGCTGCTTTCCCATACTGTACATTTTGTGCAGAGTCTACATGGATTTCTTCTATACAAACGACTTTACTGTTAGCAGAGTGCCTTCTTTCCTTTTAACCCCTCCTCCCAGCCAGGCTAGGGTCCCCCTACTAATAATACTGTTCTCATTGGGTCTTCAGTATCCTCCATATTGGCAAATCCAATGGCTATTTCCAAGTCTTTTTATTACTTGGTATGTACACAGCCTTTAATAGAGTGATCTCTGTGTGGACTTTGTCATCTGGTTGCAGGGGACAGCTATCTTTAATTCTGTGACACATTCTTCTCACTTTGAGTGTCCTTTCATTTACTGAACTCACATTCTCGCTGATATCTATGATACATGTAACCATGCACCATACTTTGAAGGGATCAGGGTCTAGAATCACACTTCCCTTGTTCTCACACTATGCTTATGTCTAGGTTGGTTTCATCTAGTACCAAGTTTAGATCAGTTTACTTTGACAAACTGTCTGAAATAACAACTTAAAAGGAGCCAGGCATGGTGGCCCATGTCTTCAATCTCTGCACTCTGGAGGCAGAAGTAGGAGGATCACTACCAGTTGGAGGCCACCCTGAGTCTACACAGTAAATTTTTCCAGGTCAGACTGGGATAGAGTGAGACCCCACCTTGAAACCACCCCCTTTAAAAAATTAGAAATCTTTCTGTCTCATTTACTGGTAAAAATAAATAAAAAACTTGGGGTTAAAAGGAAAACTAAGGCATGGGGTTTAAATAATTTCTTTGAAGAAGTTATTTGAATTTACTGAAGAAAGTTTTTCTCCATCTGAAGAACCCAGGGTGCAGGGTTTTATAGAGTGAATGTAGACTCTACAAGGCAAAGGAAACACCTGGCTAGTTACAATTTGATGGAGTTAGTCATCTGTTAACCATCATGAAGTCCTTAGAGCATGAGGACAATGAATTGTCTGCTTCCAATTAGATGCTATAAGTTTCATTTGTCTTTAATATAATTATTTAGATGGGATAACATATTTAGGCTCTGCTTGATTGTAAATCAAGTAAAGTCAAGGTGAGAGAGGTGTTAGTTTTTTTAGTCAGGAAGGGCAGGATCCATGGTAAATTACAAGCCAGTCATGTAACCCATCAATTGTCATGAAACTCCAGGGCAGAAAGGAAAAGGACTCAGTATAAACCCTGTACAATAAGTCAAACCAGTTGGGAGAGCAAGTGGACAAGATGATCTCGATGTGTGATTATCATCTCCCTGATTGGCTAAAATCATGTGATCAGCTTTTGTCTTGTTGGGCCTGCAGTGTGTTTGAAGGAAAATCAATCTCAGTGAAGATTACCTAAGTCTCTATCCAGTTCGCACATACATCCCATACAAGCCAGCAAACCAGACAGCCTACTGGCAATCTCTCTCTCTCTCTCTCTCTCTCTCTCTCTCTCTCTCTCTCTCTCTCTCTCTCTCTCTGCTAGCCCCACTCTACCCCCTCAGCTTGGGAGTTCTAGCTCCTTAACAAATCTGTTTTCTCTTGTCCCTGTCCATGTCCACATTCCTGAATTTCTCTTTGCTGTGTGGAGGGAGTTCTAGAGCCGACAGCTCTAGTTTTGGGTTTGGTGGCTTTAGATTGTTCCAGCACCTTCCCCACCCCCCCCTCAGCAGGGAAAAGCTGGCTGTGCTCTGAAACCCTACATCAAAGGTTCTCCCATGGTGTAACTGCCTCCCAGGGTTCTCGAGTCTGACCTCCATTTTACTTTTACACATTAGTTATTGGTGGTAAGACTTCAAAAAATATGGTTAGGAAAGCGACAAGAGGAGTTTAGAGAAGTAGATACGTCTGAGGGCTTAAAACAACTTGGAATCCTTTCTCCATGGCATCACTCACCAAGAAGTTCAGTCATAGGAGGAGTAGGGTTGAGGTGAAAGGCAGTAAGACGGACTCTGAAGAGGAATTTGTAGGGAAGCTCAAAAGCTAAGAAGAGAAGGCAAGCAATCCCAGCAGAGAAGTTGAAAGCTTCTGTGGCCTCTAATTACAACAAACCCCGAACACAGTCCAACTCCAAGCCACTTGAACATCACTTTTCACACTAACAGCCCTCTGCTATTGCACCTGTCACCCTAAACAACTCAACCAAAAATTACAAGGCACATCAGAAAGCAAGAAATTTCAAAGTGACAGTTATCAGAGTGGACATGACAGATATGTAATTACCATAGAGTAACTGGAAGTTACTGTGATTAATATGTTAAAGGCACTAATGGAGAAAGTAGGCAGTGTACAAAACCAGATAATCAAGGTAAGCAGAGAGATGGATACGACAAGAAAAAATCCTGCGTGAGTAGGGAGAAGATGGACAGCAGTGTCCCAGAACTTCTCATGGCTGGGGCAGAGCGCCTGACCAGAAGCAGCTGAGGAAGGAGGCTTTATTTCTGACTGGTTGTTTAGAGGGGAAGTTTCATAATGGTTGGGAAACCATGGCAAGAACAGTGGGTGTCACATCTTGTCACATCAGCTAAAGTAAGCTGGCTGGCTAGCACTGGCAAGCAGGACTGGATGAGAAAAATCCCAAGGTCCTCTCAGTGACAGACCTTCTGCAGCCAAGGTCCACATCCCAAAGCTCACCACCTGGGGTATAAGTATGAGGATCAATCACAGACACGAGATGATAGGGGGTATTTTACACTCAAACCACCACAACTCTAACATAACAAGAGAGAAGAAACATCCATGCAAAAACATGCATTTGCCATGATGCTGGCTTTGAGATCTCTGTCAATCTCATTATTGTATTTTGTAACTGGGGAGGCAGAGGATAAGGAGAGGCAAGAGGAGGAGACCATGTTGGACTTTTTGTCCTTTCGCTGAAACTAATTAGCTTGACCTCTGCAGGTTACCTATGTAAGCTGGGGGAGAAGAAACAAATATAATGAATGAAAGAAGGACTTTCTTTAGGACATTTTGTAAGTGAAGGTTTGTGTATATAGAATGTCAATGAAGTCATAATTATATCATCTGACCAATTACAAGAAATATGAAAATGGTACTAACTTGAACTTAGATATGGCTGGCAGTTAAACTGGGTGCTTCAAATGAAATAAGATAGTAAATTCTAGTGATCATAGAAAAAGCAAGAAAGGATATCAGTGGATATATAATTGCAGAATACTATATATATATATATATATATATATATATATATATATATATATATATATATATATGGTGGGTATATATAACCACACAGCACTGATCACTGAACAGCTACAATATATGTAACCATGCAGCACTGTGCTATATGGCGGACATATATATGTAGGGCTGTTCACTGAGCATCTACGATATATGGGACCATGCACTACTGTTCACTCAGCAGCTATATGGTGAATATAAGTAACCATGCTGCACTCTTCACTGAACAGCTATTATTCTGAGACTCCAGTTGCTTTCCAGGCCTCCAAATGCTCCTTCATGTCAGGCTTTTCAAAAACCCCCATTTTATACTCAAAGAAATAAAATCTAGAGACGTAAAGTACTCAGAAGTTAAGAGAAACATATCCCTTACAAACCCATGTTTAGTCTTCTTTTGTTTTTAATGATGCTCTCCAAAGCCCTGCTGGATCCAATACTTTATGTTTTCTTATACTTTCTCTCAAAACATAACAAAGTTTAGTAGGAACAGAAAAAAAGCAGAAGCAGACCCTAGAGCAGAGGGAAAGTGTTTATGACACTGTGATTGCAAATATTTTACTTGGACATTTTTCTGTCACCATGTTAACAAGGGTGAAATAACCGCACAAGAGCAGCAATCAGTGAATTCTTGTGTTTTATTTTCTGGCAGAATTAATTGGGGCTGTGGTTTTATCCCATCTGTCTGGAGTATTGTTGAAGAGCCAGGGTACTGTGAGATGATCTATTGATTCTAGGACTCATGTTTCACTTTCAGTTTTTAGAAATTTGAAAGCCGAGATGCACCTTGACCTGGTGACAAGAGAAACTTGCCAGTGGCCAGCAAAGGCTAAGTTGCTCTTTGTTGGTGATGACATCATCTAATTTGACTCTGGTTAAATAATTTGCATGGGACGACTATACCACATTGTTTTAAATTTTAACATGGCCCCTCAAAGATACCTCTTAATGCCTTTGCAAGATGATATTATGAGGGTGCAACACTGAAAACAGCATTATTGAGACCATGAAAGATTCCTTATTAAATGCCAATGAAGACAATACAAATTGATGAATATCTTAAAACAGATCATACTGTCTGAATGAATGACTAGGTGAACCTCAAGGGTTGCACCGTGCAGAACTTTCATCTAGACTTTGGCCTGCTACTGTGTGATACCTCCAGACAGCTTATGAATAAAGCTATTAAACTTCCAGCAATGCATGCTAAACCAAGAAAACTAAGTAAAACACTTGAACGGAAAATTTGACTAGGTAACCAAATATATGAATATGTTTGACTATACAACAGTATATTTCAAGTTTATACTTTTTATTTTTACTTGGGAGAGAGAGAAGAGAGAGAGAGAGAATGAGAATGGGTGTGCCAGAGCCTCCTGCCACTGCAAATGAACTCCAGACACATGGTTTACTCTCTGCATCTGGCTTTAGGTACTGGGGAATCCAAACCTGAGCTGTAAGGCTTTACAGGCAAGTGCTTTTAAATGATAAGCCATCCCCTTAGCCCATTTATACTTTAAAAAAAAATTTCTTTTATTGACCACCTCCATACATATGCACAGTGTAACTTGATCAGAGTGCCCTTCCCCCACCCCCTTTGTCCCCATTTCTGTGCCCCCCCCCACTGAAACCCTCTTCCTTTCCAACTAGTCCTGGTTCTATTGTGATGTAACATTTTTATTTTGTTCTCATATTATGCAGGTCTTGTGTAGATAACAACAGCCACTGGGAAGCTGTTAAGGAGGCCACTCCAAAGCATTCCTCCGTGTCCTTTGGCTTCTCCATTCTTTCTGCCACCTCTTCTGCAGTGATCCCTGAGCCTTGGAGGATTTGACAGAGATGTCTCACTTAGTGTTGAACAGTCCACTGTCACTTCTCAGCACTTTGGTGAGTTTTTAGTCAGACCAGTGGTCTTCATTCTCTGAAAAGAGAAACTTCATTAACCAAACATGAGAGCAGCATTAATATATGGGCATAAAAATAAATATTTAGAGGGCAATTTGGTGGACATCAACCATCCATTTAGCCAAACACCAATAGTAGCTTCTCCCTCACCCCAGGCTTTTGACCTTCCCAGACACATGCTTTTGACCCTTTGACTAGATTTGCAGTACCAGGTATGAATTTCCTCCCACGCAGTGGGCCTGAAGTCCAATCCGAAAGCAGTTTCTTTTCCCCAAAGCAGACATTCCACTCTTGTACTGGTTGTCACATTCTACCTGAGTGGCCAGCTGGTGGCTTGCAGGTCCACTGCTGGTTAAGACTGCTGATGGCCTTTCTCCTCCAGCAGCCTGCAGAGCTCTTTCCAGCACTATGACAGCCAGCCAGCAGGGAGGAGGCTCCCAGCTCAGCTCCTGCTTGGTTGCCCAGTGTCCTCAGCAATAGGGTCTCACCATCTCATTCTATGGCCAACCAAGAACCTTGTCAATAGCCCATATTGTTTTGTGGGTATCAAGGGCCTCCCTAAGCAGCAACCACTGAGAATTATACCACCCTGGATCTGAAACTTCTCTACAGCAATCTGTGACTCATGGGTGCAGCATTATCCATCCTCACTAAGTACTTCTGCCTAAACAATTTTTCCTGTTTTTAATATTTCTATCTATTCTGTTTCTAATATTCTATGTATCTTGCAAGAGTAGATCTTGGAAGCTACATAGCTGGCAAGGAGAGAGATGGGGGGGTATGGACGGACCAGAGCCTACTGCCACTGCAAATAAAAAAAAAAACTCCAGATACATCTACCACCCTGTGCATCTGACTTTATGTGGGTACTGGGGAATCGAACGTGTGCCATCAGATTTAGCAAGCCAGTGCCTTTATCCACTGAGGCAGCTCCCTAGACTTTTTACTTTACTTTTTTAAACACACACACACACACACATATATATGTATGTATATATATATATATATATATATATATATCCTAGCAGAGAAGTAGGTTTCTGTATGGCTTATTCATAGAATCTTTTTATTTTGATCAATCCACCTCCTGCCCTTCCTCATTTATTGTAAGGAAACTAAGATGGCCTTTCCTAGAGAATTTGTCCCAAGTGCTTACTCTAATGATGCCAAGGAAAGTTTCCATAGAAGCTTTGCAGATGGCAGATAATTGTTCTGGGAACCAATTTATACAGGACATGAAGAGAAAAAAACAGCTGGTCATAGTATTCCAGCAGACATCCCAGGAAAGAGGCATCCAGAAGGACTCGAAACCATAACAGATGAAAACCTTGGGAGAAGGTGACTACCTCAAGTGTGCAGCTTCCTCCTCTGGCACCTGTGACAAAGCTCTCCTCCTAGGTGAGCTAAAAACTCTTTGAATCATTTGAGAGCATGAATAAAAATACCTCATGGTTGGTGTAGAATGTTCAAGGTCATGGACGAGGACCGTAACTGAGCCTAACAGAGACCATTGCACTCCTCACACATCCAGTCTAGAGACTTTCTCTGGATCTGCATATTGTTAAACACTTCATTTGTCAGCTTTTTGTTATTAAAATGACCAATATGTGTAAGGTTAAGGCAGATTTTGATCAAATTCAAGGACGACAG
The DNA here is from genome assembly GCA_004024765.1 of Zapus hudsonius. Taxonomy (NCBI): domain Eukaryota; kingdom Metazoa; phylum Chordata; class Mammalia; order Rodentia; family Dipodidae; genus Zapus; species Zapus hudsonius. The sequence continues at coordinate 20,339 of PVHP010026179.1, forward strand.
TGACATTTAATAGAAATGGACAGGGACAGAAATACCAGGGCCCATTCAAAAGATGCACAGGCGTAGAACACTTCCAGCTCTATAGACTCCCGCATCTAGGGGTTGTGAAAGAAAACTCGGAATGATCTTAGGCTGACTCCCAAGAGACCTCAGAAGCCATGTTTTCACAGCCTAAAGGGTTGACTTGTACCAGGACCCAGACAGGAGTTTCTGTTCTGAATCAACATGTTGTCATGTCTCTGTTAGCTGTTCTCCCTCCAGAACCTATCAGGGGAAGAATGGCCCCTTGACATTCCTGTGTAAAGATGTTGCCTCGAGCGCATGTAGTCCTCGATTTTAAGTCAGGGAATTCTTTTTGAAAGTGAATACAACTGTGACAATGACACTTTAGGGAAAAAGGAGGTGAAGGAGAAGATGCAGGGTTTCCTATTGTCTCTTCCATTAGCTCGTAGATAAGCATTGTTTATCACACTTCCCAGATACTGGAACATGACAACATCTTTCAACATGGCAGCCAGAGGAAGCAGTCATCTACAGACCCAGGATAGAGTCTGTTGCACCCTGAAATTGGGAACCAAACCCAAGGGAATCCAGAGATTTTTAGATCAAAATTCCAGTTTCCAGAAATGAGCTGCCCTGTCAAAGCAAGGGTGGTATTTAATTTCTTCAGTTCTTTGAGATCAGAGTAACTGAAGAGGAGAGGCCAGGCTAGGAGGGAAGTCCTGGTTGATATTCTGAAGACTTTTTCTTAAAAATTCCCAATCTGTCCCTGTGGATGTAGTAGTCTTCTTCAAGAGGTTCTGACCAGGAAGGACTCATCAGGATTCTTGGTCCTCATAGGAGGTAGCTTAGCATCATGAAGCCTCCCTTGATCAGGATGCACGGAAGGCCAAATCCAGAGAGACCATCACAAAGTACCTATTAAACTTCAACAAATGGTGCTAAAACCAATAGACATCTGTAAACAGGGCAAAAAGAAGCAAGACAGGAAAGAAGGAAGGAAGGGAGGGAGAAAGAAAAGAAGGCAGGTTTTTGATCTAAACTCACAGCTTATAAAAATTAATGTGAAATAAATCATAGATGTAAATACATAATGCAAATTTTATTATAAAACATCCAGAAAAAATAAAATAGAATAAAACTGGGTTCCAAGACTAAGCAAGGAGTTCTTATACTTGGCACCAAAGCTGCATCCCTCAGACAATGTTGATAAATTTTCAAAAAATTCAAGAAACTGCTATGCAAATTACCCCATTAACCAGATAGTAAAATAAGCTAGGAGGAAACATTTCAGACCCACATGCAACAAGGAACTAGTATTTAGATTACATAAATAATTTTCAAAGCCCAACAATGAACCAATAAAACCAAAAAGCCTAGTACAATATGGACAAAAGACACCAGCAGGTATTTCATTGAACAGGATACTCTGACAAATAAATATGTGACAAGATTTTCAACAACTGTAGCCACTGGGGAAGTTGGAACTAAAACCAAAATGAGTATATACCTACTAGAAGAGCTGAATTGTCTTCAAAATAGAGGGACAACGCTACATGCTGACAAAGATGTGAAGAAACTCCATGACACACTTGCTGGAGATGTGACAGTGCGAAGGGGACCACCTGCGGTGAAACAGTATTTTATAACACTAGGAATGCGAAGGCCATGTGACCCAGAAAGGGTGCCCTTGGGTATTGGTCCCAGAGACTCTACAGATTTTGCCTCCAGCTGTTTCACTTGTTACGACCACAATGTGGAATCAATACAGATATCATTAAGAGATGAATGACGAAACCATTTGTTGGCACATGGAGCATGCTCAGCGGTTGTGGTGATGCACACCAGGAGGAAATTGTTGAAGAGCTGTGGAGGCCGGAGGAGTAGGAGTTCCAGTCCAGCCTAGGCTACACATTTAGCCCAGAGTGGTGGTGCACGCCTTTATTCCCCACACTTTTGAAGCAGAGGTAACGGCTGTAAATTTGAGGCCAGGTTGGGACTATAGAGTGAGTAGCTTGGGCTAAAGTGAGACCCTGCCTTCAAAAATAAAGAAACAGATGATAACACATTAAACAAACGGATGACCATGCAGGGATGAATACATAGTGGGATACATGTCCTGAAAGGTGGCAGGTCATTTATATGGTATTTAAAAATGATTAGATCACAGGAACAAAGGTCAGTGGTTTGTTTCTACAGGACAAGGGCTACGGGAAGGACAAGAGAGGGCATGTTGGCTGTAACACACCAAAACACACCAAAGGGTCTTTCTGGTGACACGACAATGCTCTGTACCTGGACTGTGTCAGTGTAATCTTGCCTGTGATATTGTGCTACGTATGGTATGGCACCATGTTTACAGTAGGGGAAACCGGGCAAAGCATACAGGAGATCTGTAGAATTTCTTTTTTCACTTTTTAATTTCTATATAAATATTTTTACATAGGTTATACTCTCGTATCCCCTCACCCTCCATCCCCATTTCCCTGAGGGCCTCCTCAGTGTGTATTCACCATGGGGTAATTAGGGCCTCTGTTAGTCTTGGGGTGGTATCTCAGGATATTTTCTTAAAACTGCACATGAACTATCTCACAATCAAAATTTCAATTTCAAAAGCTTTCTCAATAGTTTTCATAGTTTTGAAATTTCAATGTGTCATCTATTTTTAAAAGATCAAACTGTATGTACGCTTGGTACTTATGGGGAACCACAGAGATGAGTGTGAGTGAAGATGTGCTTGGATTTTATTTTCCAGCTATGGCAGGATTTTGAGATCTTTTAATTTTCACTGTGTAGTCTCAGGGTTGCCTCAGACTCGAGGTGATCCTCCTACCTCTGCCTCCAATACTTTTTATTTTAATTTTTTAAATATTTTAATTTTTTATTTATTTGAGAGAGATGCAGCGAGAGAGAGAGAGAGAGAGAGAGAGAGAGAGAGAGAGAGAGAGAGAGAGAGAGAGAGAGAGAGAGAGAGAGAGAGAAGAGAAAAGAGAATGAGTGCACCAGGGTCTCCATCCACTGCAAAAAAACTCCAGACACATGCACCACGTTGTGCATCTGGTTTTTCGTGGGTAATGGGGAATCAAACGTTGGTCTTTCTGCTTTGCAGGCAAATACTTTAAGTGCTAAGCCATCTCTCCAGCCCCGATTTTGAGATATTTTAAGAAGATAAATACTACGGTCAGACTTTAGTTTATGAGAAGTCATGATTTTCCCGTAATAGGTATTTGAGATAGGGGTTGTTGCAAGCTTGAGCAGTGAGGCTGCGGGGAAAGATACAAGCTATTGGGTGACTGGAGTCAGTAGATGTGGTGGTTGACCTGACATGAGCTGCGGCTTGGACCAGAGTCTTTAGTCACCAGCTGCAATGGCAGTTCTCTGGTGTGAGCAGTGGTGAAGATGGGAGGCTTTCAGGAAGAGGAGCCACTGCACCACCAAGGGCTCCACCTGCTCACTCCTCCCCCACATCGTTTTATGGGCAGTCTGTGGTCCAGAATGTCAATGCCTCCAGTCTAAAAGAAAAATAAAGCTTCTTAGCTCTCAGAGAAATATACTAACTATCAAGGAATTGCTAGAAGGGATATATTTCTTGATCTATTAATGACATTAAATCTCTTATTTTACAAGTGAGCTGGCGATACAGCCCAGTGGTAGAGTCCTTGCCTAGCATACACAAGGCCTTAAGTTCAATCCTTAGCACTGAAAAAAAGGCTCATCTAGCAATAGTCCATAATATTGAATTCACATCATTACTGCAAATAGGTACATCATGTTCTTTTTCAACTCACTCAAATAGCACAGGGCTCTGTCCCAAGGCAGACGTCTAGGACAAATCTATTGAGGAATAAGGCATCTGTATTTCTGAAGTTCTGACCCCAGCAGGCTCTATCTATCTTCCAGAGGTTTGTGGAGTTTTGCTTGTGGACTCAATCTGGGAGACAGGTATGAGTGCTGAGATGATAAACGGATGAGGAAGAGTGTGTGCATGCAGACACTGACACCCTCTCCTGTCCTTCAGTGCTTTGGCTCAAAGGTTTCTGAGAATATCCAGGTGCCCTTTGGGACCTGCTGTCTGAGAAGGAACCCGATCTGAGCATCTGACCCATGTTTGTCCTCTTTTTCAACCCCCCGCTGTCTGTGGATTTGGACCAGGAAGATGTGGGAGCTAAGTTCTCCCTTTCAGAAGCCCTACTGTCACTTCATAAGAAATTCCGGATACCACCTTACCCCTGTCAGAATGGCAATCATAAAGAAAACCAACAACAATCGTTGCTGGCGAGGATGCGGGGAAAAAGGAACCCTCATTCACTGCTGGTGGGATTGCAAACTTGTTCAACCGCTTTGGAAAGCAGTGTGGAGACTTCTGAGTAGAATGGATATAATCCTTCCAATGGACCCAGCTATCCCTCTGCTAGGCATCTACCCACAAGATGTCACATCTCGACACAGAAACATTTGTACAACTATATTTATAGCAGCTCAATTCATAATAGCCAAGAATTGGAATCAGCCCAAATGCCCATCCATGGAGGAATGGACAGAGAAACTGTGGTATATTTACACGATGGAATTTTACT
>PVHP010026180.1:0-24881 GCA_004024765.1 Zapus hudsonius
CCCACTAGAAAAGTCACTGAGATCTTAAGAGACTCGTGTCTGTGGTGTGCACACTAAGCACAAAACAGTATCTTTGGCTTCCCGATATAAGACTAAAAGCTCTATTTCGGGCTGGAGAGATGGCTCAGTGGGTAAGGCACTTGCCTCCAGTGCCTAAGGCCCCGGGTTCAATCCCCCAGGACCCACATAACCAGGCCTACAAGGTGGTGGCCCTGGTGTGCTCTCTCTCTCTCTCTCTCTCTCTCTCTCTCTCTCTCTCTCTCTCTCTCTCTCTCTCTCTCTGCTTGAAAATGAATAAATAAAATAATATTTTAAAAAAGCTCTATGTCTTTTATCTTCTGTGTCTTAAGCTCTCAGACTCAGGACCCAATATTCTGGGGTCAACTTTGGCTAAATATCCCAGGGTTAATCAATCTTAATTAATGGCAGGAACTTTACTAAATCAAAGAAACAAAAATGTCACTAGTAACAACAACAAAAAAATCATAGGCTATAACCTTGGTGAGGGACTGGGTGGGGCAATGCAAACAAACATAAGAGTGAGTAGTACTTGTAGGGATTACTCTAAGTCCCTTAAATATTAGTGAGTACTAAGTTCTAGGTACTGGAAAAGTGCAGGAAGGACTTGACAATTGCCTCCAGTGGCTGGATTCAGCAGGGATAGAGTGCACTCTCAAGATTACAGTAGCCAGTGGTCCCAAGAACAATAAAACAGAATGGAATGCTGGCGGGTTCCCCTTGGGCACAGTGGGAGCTGGCCAGGTACGAAGGAATGGGAAAAACACAGCAGGGGTGGAATGCCAGGTTGTCTGCAGGAAGGTATTTTCCTAGAGCAGTAGGAGTCGTAATTACAAAGGTGCACAAGTGGCATCCATTGCGAATGGACTGTGGGTGAAACCCTGCCCAAAGGCACTCGGTATTTATTTTTAAAGGAATAAAAATAATTTTAAAAGATAATTTTATCTTCCACAGCCTAGAAGGACAAAAACACAGATTTTATTCTGTTACTGAATACAGATAACGGACTATCTACTCTCAGAAATTGATTCTAAGTCCTTGGGTATTTTTTGGATAATTGGAAAACAATTTAATAAATCTCAGAATCTGTCTATAACAGCTGTTATTCTGTCTTTTCTTATAGGGTCACATGAGGCCAAATTATTTAGTTCATTAGGCCTGTCACTATTTTAATTAGCCGGTGACACTCTAAAAGTCTTATCAACTTCTCCCCAAAGCTTTGCTATACAACATTTCCTCTATCACTTATTTGACCCATCAAAAAGAGGAAAAGTAACTTTTCCCAAGTCTTTTTTATTTTTATTTTATTTTTGTGGAGGAGGAGTGTATAGAGTAAAATAACAAATAGTGTTCTGTACTAGGGTGGTAGTATTAACACTAATGGTAACTGTAATAAGAAATATTTATAACTATGACTCTATTTGGAATAAAGTGTAATTGCAAATAATCTAACATAATAAGACGTTCAGGAAGGAAGGAGCCTGAGCTGAATATTAACTCCAGAGTAGGAGAACGCCTCATTGTCAGGAGGTACCTCAAGGCACCAAGCTGAAGCCCTGGCGAGAAGATACAGATAAGCCATGGCAGGTGAAGCAAGGTGTGGAAGGGGACTGTTCTGCTGGAAAGCAGCATGGTCTCCAGGCTTGCTTCAATGACGAGGCCAGAAGTGAAAAGGCAGCCAGCTCTGCCTGCGTGGACTCAGGCCAAGCTGAATGAATCATACCTAATGTCACTGGTTGGGTTCAATCTCATACAACCGGGTCAGAATGTTTGAGAACCAATGGTGAAGTGCCTCTTGGAATATTCTATTTCATAGCATGATAATATATCTCTAGCACTGAACAAGAAAATTACTGACAACATGACATACATGGTCACCTTATTTGAAAGCCTGACTGATATAATTTTCTTTGCTGGAGAAAAATACACTCCTCTCATGTTCATAGGCTAAGTAATTATTTGGCTCAGTCACAGCTGTTATGGGCTCTAAAGCATGTTTCAACATTTATGTTACATAACACAAGACTTCACTGAAAACTTACTCATTTCAAGATACTCATAAAATAGTCCCAGTTTGCCCATGGGCTGTAGGTGATAATCTTGTTCCCACCGTGGAGTTGTCTTTTCAGATCCCGAAACTCTTTGAAATCGACCAATTAGATTCATGATCCAGCTGCCAGAAAGATCACATTGCAGATTAGAATGAACATTATCAGACCAACGTCATAAAGTATTTCTTGCTATCTCAAAGTTGAGTGTCTAATCTTCCCAAGAAATTAACGTTTTTGCATGTTAAATGTCTTATTTCTGCCAACCTATCCCAACATATTCTGATAAACAGAACTGTATAAACGGATTATGAAAGGTGTGTACAATGGCTACTGCTTGTTCTTTGCCTCCTTTTCGTGTGGGCAGTTTAATGCTGGGAAGATTTTTCCCTTTGATTAACTTCAGTTTTTTCCATTTCCCCTCAAATAATTCAACATGGTCTTTCAAGCATGAAAATCTTCAGTGCAAATAAAGCAAAATGAAGACACAGCATGTGAGAAGGTGGTAAGTGTTGTGGAGGGAACAAGCAGGGCAAGTTCAATTTGTATCTGTGAGTTGGGGGGACAGCGACAGTGGAGGGATAACCTCACCAGTGACCACTGACTGAGGACAGGATGTGCAAGAGGGAAAGGGTCGAGGGCACAGGGGCTACAGAGCCCAAGCTCCTGCTGGTGACACGCTGCACTGGAGGATTCTGGGGTCCCAGGCTAGTGGGCTGATGCATTGGGGTGCAGTCTAAGAGACCCCCAAGGATTTGAGTCTTCTTAACTCAGGGGAGTGAGGAGCTCCTACAGGGCACTAGGCACAAAAGTGACAGAGTCTGACATTAGATCCTCGGACTCCACATTAAGCTGCACAATGTAAGGCCATGGGAAGTGCAACACCTTATCCGCAGCACAGGGCAGGGCCAGCTCTGCCCACCGCTGGCTGCCTCTCCCTTCCAGCTGCCCCTTTTCTCTTCTTGAGCATCATGCTTCTTGTGGTGCAGATAAATACTCTCTCCCCGTTGAAGCCAATTTGCTCTAAAGAAACCCAAGACGGCAAGGGGATGGAGTGCGCACCTGCAGCACAGAGGACCATTGTCCCCTCAAGCAACATCTGGCTGTGGTTTACTTGTGGAGTTCATCAGCAGCAGTACCAGTGACTTGAGGGCACACGGAACATCTGGCTACGCTCTGGCTGATTGGACAACAGGTTTATGGGGGCTTCAAATTCTGACAATGAGAAAGCATCATGGGACTGACTGCCAAGACAAATGCTACGTGGAAACAGTGTAGGCCTTCATTCTGTCTCTCGTGCATATGCGGTGTGTAGCATGTGGGGCTCATCACAGCTGCTGATCTCAGCACCAACTTTTCCTGACCACTACGGAGGGGAGAGGCTTGTTCAAAGAGCATGCTTCTGGCTTCCCATCTTACCCCATGCCCTTCCCACGGATGACAGTGGAGGCTGGGAAAAGTGGAGGGATTTGGACTCAGACTCCCCTGGGTTTAAATCCTCACTACTCCAGTGCTTACTGGCTGAAAGTGAATGGGGGATAAATGGGCACAATGACCACAGCTGCGGTTGGGATTAATTGGAATCAAAGGAAGTCAAGGATTGAGCACATTTCTTCACATATTCATACCCCTGCATAGGACTTCCTGCTGACTTAAACAGGTTACACAGGCAAACTGAAAACAGGACGTATGTTATTGGGAATGCTGGGTTGGAGATGCCAGGCTGCGTGGGCCAGCGGTTCTCACTTTGGTATTTTGGTATTTACAAGGAAGATGCGGAGCACTTGTCTCTTGACCGAAAGAGCCGAGGATACCCCAGAATTGCAGCTTTGCAGCCATTCCCGGAGCCTGGTAACATGGGTGACACCAAAGACCACACACCACAGTGCTTCAAGACTCAAGGTCTCAAGATTTCTGGGTCTCATTTCTATATTTTTAAAAATACGAGAAGGAGAGAGAAGAGAGAGAAAGAGAGAGAGGGAGAGAGAGAGAGAGAGAGAGAGAGAGAGAGAGAGAGAGAGAGAGAGAGAGAGAGAAGAACATGGTTGTACTAGGGCCTCTTGCCACTGCAAACAAACCCCAGACACATGAGCCACTTTGTGCATCTGGCTTTACATGGGTGCTGGGGAATCGAATCTGGGCAAACAGGTTTGCAAGCAAACATCTTTAACAGCTGAGCCATCTCTCTAGCTCCTCTATTGCTTTCTTGTTCTATCTCTCACCTTCTGCTCCAGCCTCTCCTGAATCCTGTCCATGCACCAGAAAAACAGGTATTTTTCTTTCTGGGCCCTCAATCCATCCTAATTTGGATTTAGGGTAGAACTTTTATCCTGCTGTATTTCTAACTTCTCTGGTGCTTCCCCTGCCTATGGGCCCATCTTCCCAGCACAGTAGTTGATATCAGAGTTCTCTCTGCCTGGCTTCATGAGCTTTGGACTCCAAGCCCCTTGCTCCATTTTCCCAGGTGAACATTCTTCTGCAATAGAAATGCTGCCATTGTTGCCCTCCATGAACCTTTTGGGTTTCCCACGGGGCTGTTTCTGATCCCAGTCTTCCCTGCACATGAGCATCACCTATGGAACTTTAAAAATACACCAGATACCCCCTCCTCCCCCCAGAGGCCAAGGCTAGATAAAGTACAGATCACCAAGTAATTTCCATACAAATTTCTCATGTACGAAATTAAAGTTACTTAGTACTGAGTGTTACACCACGTTACACCTCATTTTCTCTTTGCCTTTTGTCATACTGAATCCACATACTAGCAACAGATACTAATTCTGTTCACTTCTGAACCTATTCCATGCTGAGTTCACTGCTCTTAGACTTAAAGGGTGAGTGTGGACAGTGAGGGGATCTGCAGGGAGGACTCTGATGGTCTGACTCCAGCCTCATCCACATCATCTCTTCAGAGTATTTTCTCCTATAGCAGCACTTGCTAGGCAAGTGCATGGTTATAGCAGAAATAACGAAGCTACCAAGGGAAAAAACATAGCCATCTCTCTTCTCAATACCTAAGGGTACTAATTTATAAGCATTTGGGGTATTTATCTTCCCTAACATTTCATCTTAAAATTTCTCTGGAATGATTTACTTTTGTCAAGTAGAGAATAAATAAATGCCAAGAAATGCTTCAATATCAAAATATTCAGTGCAGCTGGGCAGACCAGGGACCTTGAACCTGTTCTCTGGGTCTGGCCAACAACCGGGTTTACAGTGGTTTTGTATCTGAAGCTTAGGAGGTCTATATTCACATAAAGACTCATGTCCAGTGCTTGCCCTATGCTGAAGACCAGCCTAGATATCAAACACTATCAGACACACAAGGCACTTGGTCAGGGTCAAAGTGGAGGGGTCGAGAATGAGAAGTCCACCATGTTCCTGCTGACATTCCAACTTGGGAAAACAGCTGCTGACTCCCTCCTGATTCCTATCTACTTCTCAGTGAGGGCTTCTATGGGAAGCAAGGGTAACAACATATCATCTTTTAGAAAATGCTGAGAGGGAAACTGCCTTTCACCAGCAACAGCAGCCCCAGTCCCTCTGATTTGGCTTGGAGTTTGCATTCCAAGTTTCAGGCTAAAGGGAGAATAATTTCAAACATATGGCATGTATCAGACCAGAGCAGAAATACTAAACAAAGTTCAGGTCACCGTAACTTTTAACAATAAGCTCACTTGAAGCGAAAATACAGACAGGTCACGGATGCTGTCATTCACCCTTTAATTTCTCAATACTAATTTAACAAATAAAACTATTTTTTTTAGATCGTGTAAATCTGTCGCCTTATACTAATTTAGGAAATAGACCCTCCTCCCAAACATTTTAAAATTAGAAAATAGCTGACTGTTAAAATAACTACTTAGTTTTAAAAAATGCTTCTTTAATAATCTAAGAATGAGCTAAGACTTTCCTCCATTCTCTATATCTATTTTCTTTTTTAAATATTTTATTTATTCATTTTCAAGCAGAGAGATAGAGAGAGAGAGAGAAAGAGAGAGACAGAGAGAGCATCAGGGCCACCACCCTGTGGGTCTGGCCTATGTGGGTCCTGGGGAATTGACCCGGGGGCCTTAGGCACTGGAGGCAAGTGCCGTAACCCCTGAGCCATCTCTCCAGCCCTCTATATCTATTTTCATGTAGAAACAAATGATATTATTTGCCTACTTGGACCGATCTGGAAAAATCTGAATATGAACTTGATGAAATTAAAGGTTATTTTCTGCACAGTAAGATTACAAAAATTATTTCATCGCTATTGACAGAATCCTTTTCTATGGGGGGGGCGGGGGTGCTGTCTTGAGAAGGACCTGGGCAGTTCACACTGATAAGGGAGGGCAAAGGCCAGGTGAGGAAATGGAAGGGTGCCCTGAAACCCAACTGGTTAACCACCCACAAAAAGTATGAACAGAAGCCTGACAATGCAGGAGAAAGGTTTGGAAAAGGGAGGGAAGGAAGAGGGGGAAGTTGTAAGTGATGGGTCTAAAAAAAACAGAATGCAGCCTACAAAGGGTGACAAGTTTTAAGCAGATCTACCCTGTGGCATGGTGGATAAAGACTTTTTATAAAGAAAAAGGATTTGAATTTCAAAAGGTACGTTTACCCCTATGGTCCAAATATCAGTAAGTATTGGGGAAGGCACTCAGGAGAGGCATGAAATGGAAGAGGATCCAGATAGGAGGCAAATTAGGAGAGGAATCAAACACTTCATGAGAACAAAATTTCAGAGCCAGAAATAACCTGAACAATGTAAGTGTATAGGCAGTGTGGTCTCCTGGTTTCCAAAACATGCTAAATGTGTTAGGGCTCATGGAGTTAAAGTTGCTAATCAGCTGACTTTAGGATGGTGAGACCACCCTGGATGATCTAGGAGAGCAAAGATGTCTTGGCAGCAGAGGGTGGGGGGAGGGAGAGCAGTTTAAGAGTCAGAGGAGTGAATACACTGCTGGCTGAGATGGAGGAGGAGGAACTGCAGGAGGGTGGCCTCTAAAAGCCAGAAAGGGCAAAGACAGATTCACTTGAGACCCCCTGCAAAGGACCACCACACTGTCATCAGTAGTAAGAACATGTCACACTTCTAACCTCCAGGACCAGCAGATATTAAATTTGTCTTGTTTTAATCCATTAATTTCATACTGATTTGCTAAGTAGCAATGGAAAACCAGTACAACATGTGCCCTGAAATTTGCAGGAAATGCTCAGAGTTGCCTCCTTTGATATGATAGACCTTAAAGTGAAAGTTTAAAGGGGCAGTGGGAACCTTGCTAACATCTGAAATGCTGTTCTCAGTTTCTGGGGAAACACGAAGTCAAAATCTTTATAGCTGTTTCAAATGTTCTGTATCTTTGTCTCAGGGATAGAGGGAAACTTCTGCTCCTGACAGCAGAGTCCTAGGACCTGGGGCCAAAACTGAGAGTAAATGCTTATTGTCAGTGTGACCTCAGGTAAGGCATGTAACCCCCTAAGCACCAGACCTTCGTTTACAAAAGGGAGATTAAGAAAATTAAACTATATAAATACACACACATACATCGTACATACATACATATAATCCTCAATGCAGTGATTGGAACATACTAAGCATGCAGTACATCAATATTAATGACTTTTATGAAGGAGTGCTGGGAATGCTATGAGAATGTGTGGCCATATGTAGTCCACAGCTTTGACAGAGGTCCTTTCTCAAAAGCCTGTGTTTTCTCAGCCACCAGCAACAGCTCAAAAGGCACAAGCTACAGCAAGTGAGAGTTTTGCTAAATATAATATATTAATATATTATTATTATATTAACTAATATATTATTAAGCACTGGGACATTTGTTGGTTGGATCTTTTGGTCTGGAGACTTCTAACAATCATATATTTTAGTTCATTTTAGAGGCAGACAGGCAGCTAACTATGTGGGTAAATTAGCTCAGTGTGTGGGCTGACCTGCCCCTTGTCCCCACACCAAGGAGCCCATGAGTACTCACGGAAGCAGTACTTCTTGTATGTTATTCCAGATGGCTTTTCCTCCCATGATGATTGTCAGCTGGGTGGTCAGTTCCAGAAGACAGCCACCTGGGTCACACTGCAACGTTAAAAAGAAATCTCACTTAGATTTCACTTGGATGTGACTTGCAATACAGGCATTACATTTACTTTTCTGATGCTTTTTCTGTCTAGGCTGAAAACACCTAAGGAATATACAATGAGTACAGCCATTCATTAGTTGACAGAAAACATGGAGCAGCTTAAACTGTCCAGAGAGTAATATGAGTCCATTTTCTCACCTCTTCGTTTCTGTATTTTCCCAGCCAGTATACCGGGTCTCCAGGATAGCCTACAAATTTGCCCTTAAAGAATGCAATGTAGAAGCATGAGGAGTAGTAGTTGACAAACTGGAAGAGAAACATCTTCATGGTCAGGCTGTTCTCATAGTCAGTCTGGGTCCTTGGGAGTTCTGTGGTTAAAAGCAAAGAAAAAAGAGATGTTGAAACTGTGAACAGCTTTGAGACACTAATCAAAGGCTCAGGCACACAAATTAACATGCTGAAAGAAATACAATTCACACGCAGGGCGTGGTGGTGCATGCCTTTAAACCAGCACTCCTGAGGCCGAGGTAGGAGGATCACCATGAGTTCAAGGCCACCCTGAGACTACAGAGTGAATTCCAGGTCAGCCTGGGCTAGAGTGAGATCCTACCTTGAAAAACAAACAAAAAAAGAAAGAAAGAAATACAATTTACACTGTTTCAATTTAAGCCTTTTGCAGTTTCTTAATATAGCCATTGTGCTAATTCCAAGTCTTCACATTGTTGTAAGAGCTCTCTTCTCAAATAAAGTATCCCCTATGGCAAATAATGTGTGTGTGTGTGTGTGCACGCCCATGCGTGCGCACAGTGGATATAAAATATGCAGACTATAAATATATGTGTCCATCTATAAACATATATATCATATATATTTTTCAACTGTCCTTTAAAATTTACAAGTGCCATGCAATCAAATGGGCAAGACGTGTGTTAGGTACATATGAGGTAAGTAAGTGCTCTGGGGCTACACAACCCACCCCACCCCATGAAAAGTAAGCTTTGAATTGTCTAGCAAATGAGATTCTTTTGTCTTCCTGAATTGCTGTAAGGTAGAACTGCTGAAGAAAACAAGAAAATAGGAGCACTTGCTAAAGGCATTTAGGGAAGACAAAACCAGTTCTCCTTCTACTTGAGAAATTTAATCAGTTTAATTGCTTTTAGATGACCACTTGGCAGTGCATTCAGAGAATGACCCAGATGTGCACAGGGTGTGGGGAAGTCCTTAACTCTGCCATGAATTGGCTGCCTAGGACAAAGGCCAGAGAGAAGAAACACTTATTCCAGAAGTCAGGGCTGATCAGGATGTATTAATATGAGCAGCATGGGGGAGACACAGAGCAGTGCGGTTGCTCCTGCTCTCGGCAGCAGAGCAGTGCGTTGGCCACCTGAACCAAGACCTTGTTGCAATGAAGAGACTATTTACTTTCAGCAACAGAGTACATGAATTAATGTAATTGAAAATATTATTCAGCTCCAATCTGTTTACATAGAGCTGACATCATAATGATTGTCATTGCTGTGTCCTCTTACCAATACAATGCTGTAGACAGCTTATTTCCCATACGGGCTAAAGAAAATACGTTCACACTTGAAAATTTCTAAAACGTGTAATATATAGGGATTGAAATGGCTAAAGGGTACAGCCGAATTGACCAGGTTCCGCAAAAGTCTCAGCTAATTTGTTTCTAAATATTTTAAAAATTTTATTTATTTGCAATGAGACAGAGAGAGAGAGAAAGAGAGAGAGAGAGAGAGAAAGAGAGAGAGAGAGAGAGAGAGAGAGAGAGAGAGAGAGAGAGAGAGAGAAATAGGCACACCATGGCCTCCTGCCACTGCAAATGAATTCCAGATGTATGCACCACCCTGTGCATCTAGCCCTATGTGGATACTTGGAAATGGAACCCAGGCTGTCAGGCTTTGCAAGCAAGCCCCTTAATGTCTGGGCCATCTCTCCAACCCTCAGCTGATTTTTTAAATTGCCTAAGCTAGTCAGGACCTACCAAAGTTGGTGATCATGATGGCCACCTTCTCATAGATGGTGTTCAGAATCATGATGATGATGAAACTTATGATGGATGCAGTGATGGAGGTGGCCATCTGCGGGGTCAGGTACTTCTGGATTGGGTCTGTTCCGTTGGGATTCTTGGGCAGGCTTGTAGAGAAGACGATGAACACTGACAGTCTGTAGACAATGATGCCGATCACAGAGGCGATGATGAGCAGTATCTGAAAATGGGAGACACGCGTGAGCACACAGAGACTCCCCCTGGCCCACGCTGAGACCAACAGAGGGCACATGTACAGTGATGCCACCAGGGGGTGGCAATTGGGCATGAGAAAAGGAAAGAGTGTCACCAACAGAGATGCTGAGGGTAGGTGACTGCATGCTGCGGTATGAGGGATGTGGGGGCACTCTATTTGCTATGTGATTTTCCTGAAAACCTAAAATTGTTCTAATGAACTACATTTTATTTTTAAGTTTTGATTATTTATTTGCACATGTGTATATGTGTATGGGAGAGGGAGCCTGGGTTTCTTGCCTCTGTAAAGGAATGTCAGATGACTGAGCCTTTTTTGCATCTGGCTTTATGTAGGTGCTGGGAATCAAACCCTGGCTGTCCAGCTTTGCAAGCAAGCACGTGTAACTGCACAGTCATCTCCATATTCCATAATGAAATCTATTTAAAAAAGAGTGTGTCCGGCATGGCAATGCATGCCTTTAATCCCAGCACTTGGGAGGCAGAGGTAGAAGGATTACCATGAGTTCAAGGCCAGCCTGAGACTACAGTGAATTCTAGGTCAGCCTGGGCTAGAGTGAGACCCTACCTCAAAAATCCAAAGGAGAAACAAAAAAGAGTGTATCTTCACACAACATACAATGGGACTAACTAGTAGCATCCTGTGGTGGAAGGTATGTGTTCACCACTACAAAGCAATGAACGTATTCCTCTGTGATACTACTGAGCACTGAGATTTGAAGGTAGAGTTTGGCTCAGCTCTACTCCATTAAGGAAAGAGTGATTCCTTCCATCAGACAACCTGTCTCTGCTTAAAGTGTTAGGTGCTGGCTTTTGGTAGCCATGACAGCGGAGTGTGAATGTGGCCAGTAAAGCTGGAGGGGAGGGGATACCCTGGCTATTGGTGGTGGCTGCAGGGCTCTGCTGAGGAGAGCCTCACATGCTTTACACACTCAGGTGTTCAAGTGGCCATCACCTGTACCTGTATGTCTACCAGACTCATGTCATCTACCCACTGCAGCTTGACTCAAAGTCCCCAGCATAATGATGAACATTAAAGGTCCCATGAACCTTCTCTTATTTGATACACAGTGTCAGACACTGTTGGACAGGCAGCTTTTAAACAGTTCTGCCCACATTCACTTTCTTGGACATTCTGCAGAACCACGCACCCAGTGTGTCTTATGGCTCAAGAGGATGCCACACGAGAAAAGTTATAGAGAATGGGGACCTCAGGAGCAAGCAAAACTGCTGAGAGAGGTGGTATCTGCCACTGGATAGAGGGCTCACACAAGCTAACTGGTGGAGTTTCAAATTTCTTCATCTTCACAAGGGACATACCTCAGGACCTAATTTACAGACCACTGGAGGGTGAAACAAGTTACCATAAGGAAAAGACTGAGTCCAGACACCCCGGAAATACCATGTAATATTACTTCCTGGAATCTACCTCCAGAGAAGGCATTGTGTTTCCCCTGTCATCTGTTCATTATCTTCTTTTCTTTACAGTTAAGTCTTGTGAAATGAATATTTCTCTCTCTCTTGTGTGTGTGTGTGTGTGCGCGTGCACATGTGCATGCATGTGCGTAAAAAATTAGCTAAGGTTGAGAGAAAGGAGAGATGTATTAAGTCTCCCTAACTCAGCACAATACAAATAGAATATTAAAATATTATGTTTCTAAAAATGACCTCCACATGAATTTTTCATGTCATTAATTACAGCAGCCTCCTATAAGTGCTGACCATCCACCCCACACTGGTATGTTGTTGAATCCTCACAATGAGCCTTGGAGGTAGGTTGTATTATAGCTCTTGTCTAGATAAAGCAGAATAAGCAATCAGGTCCAGGTTAAGGCATCAGGAAAGAAAAGAATCAGATATCACAAAGGCTGCGAAGACACACAGACTTCTGTACATCCCTGGCCCCTCCATGGCTTAGGACACGGGTTCTCATTCATCCCAGAGTTCTTACCAGTGTAGAGTTCTTCCACACCCTTCCAGGAAGCTGGGCATGGTCAGTCTCTCCATTGGAGCAAGGCAGCACTTGTTCTCTCTCCTTTAGGATTTTCACTTATCTTTCTGTGAGTCTAGCTTTGATACTTTTCACATCATAACCTTAGTATATGCTGGTTGTTGATAACTTGCAAGTCCCTTGCCATGATAGATAGAGTATAGTGGCTGGTCAGCATCCTTTCCCTAGCCTTGAGAGGCACCAGGCTTCACATTGAGGGGAACAACCT
This sequence comes from Zapus hudsonius, assembly GCA_004024765.1. NCBI lineage: Eukaryota > Metazoa > Chordata > Mammalia > Rodentia > Dipodidae > Zapus > Zapus hudsonius. The sequence goes on from PVHP010026180.1 coordinate 12,617, forward strand.
CTCCTCCCCTACTTTCAGCCCTGGGCTGTGGATATTACTAAGGTTGTTGTAGTCAGATTTCACCATAACCACACCTCATACCTGGAGTTTAGTTTCAGACATCACTAAAACCATGTTTTCCAATTTTGCTATTATTTAAATCAATTGGAGATCTATTTTATTACCTACAATATAAAAATTGTCAACCATTAAAATAATACAAAGAAAACCAGGAAAGTTCATCTACTATTTAAATGTAGTAATAATTGCAAAGCTAAGCTTTGTTTGCATTTTAAATACCAGTTTATCTATTCCATCCTTTTCTTTAACTTCTTATAAACCAGATGCATTTCATGGTGTAGAATATTTTCATGTGTACACTTTTTCAAGGCTGTACAATATACCTTAATATTTCAAGGAGTGAATGTGAAATAAGACATTTTGGTTGAGATATAGTCATGTGTGTATGTATGTGTGTGTTACATATGTTGTGATAAATGGGAGGAAATCTTACCTCTCCTTGTCATGTTTTTAAAAATTTACTTAAAAAAATTTAACTTATTCCCTCCACCTTGAGACAAAGCCTTGCTATGATAGGTTAGCCTCATGCTCACAGTTCTCCTGCCTCAGCCTTCGGAGTTCCTAGGATTGTAAGCATACACCACCATTCTGAGCTTTGAACTATTTCTTGATTAAAAGCTTCTAGAGATTGAGCATGCTTGGTACATACAAACTGGCAAAATGCTCTGTAGCAAAGGTGAAGCAATGTGTACTTGCTGTGCCCGGGAGAGAAGGGCTCCTGCGGCAGCCAGCCTCATAAACCCGGAGCCTCATGAGAGGCGAGCAGTGGAATCCCAATGAGGCGTGTGCTCTCACTGCCGAGGCTTGACTAGGTGTCTCCACACTTACCAGCCACTGTGCTTCTCCTCGGTGAAAGTATAGTCATGTCATGTTCTCCTGTAGTGTTATCTTACAGATCTGGACTCTATACTAATGGTTATATTAACCTTTGCTTTACCCTATTTGTTAACAAATATTTTTTTTCTGGTATGTTGTCTAAATCTAGTGCACAGAAAACTTAATTTTCCTCTGAGTTGTCTTTCATTGCCATTAAAGCTTACAAAGACATTAATTAAAATCACTACAGACTGCATAATCCTTATATTTAGTTCTAGTTGACGGCTTAACATTTAGAAATCTTTCGGATTTTATTATAGTGTGTGGTTCAAAGTATGGCCTTTTCTTTCTTGTCTCAATAGCTAGCAAGTTTCCACTATCATTCACTAACTAGTTTCTATGTATTGTATCAATTTATAATGCTTCCCTTCTCAGATACTAAATTATTATAACAGAGCCTCGGTCTGGGTGTCATGTCCCATTCTTGGATCTGTTCATACTTGAGCCAATGAAACTCTCACCGAATTATATTACTAATATGATTCTACTAATAATAAACCCAAAACAGTTTAGTAAGTTCTAGTATTTTAGAAATGTCGTCTTTTTAAACTACATTAATTTTGAACTATTGTCTTTTCATCTAAAATCATTTTTTTCAGACTTCTTTTACATTCTTCAGCAGTTTTGAAGCCTTCTATTTTTGACAGTTCCTACTATTGTTTTGTTGTGGATACTCCCAAAGGTTTTATTTTAATTGTTGCTGCAGGTTTTTAAACTTCTTATTGCCTTCCTGTTTCCCTTTGGAACTCCTGGCCACTGACCTGATGAAAGCAAATGAGGTAAAGGACCAGGAAGGGCCACTATGAATAATAACAAGGTGTTCAGAGACCTTGAGAATTACTCCATGGTGTGGCAGCCAGAGGCTGAGGTCACATCTCTCTACATGAGACCAGAGAGTCGCCACAGTTTCCTTGATATTTAAAATGAGACACTGAAAACTTACCATGTAGTTAAAAACAATCAAGCAACTACTTAGAAACATAAATTCTACGATAGATTCTTACCCAGAAAAAGACAGCACTCGCACACAGGGTGATTCGAATACATTTTCCACAGGTCGTGAAGGGGATCCGCTCTTCCTCCTGGTTAAAAACAAAAAACAAAAGTGTTTAATTAATCAACGGGATGACTCCTATAAAGCTATTCCCTCATGATATGTCCAAAATTACTTTTTAAGAATACTGTCTTTATTCATAGGTTTATATGTTTTAAATAACTTAGAACAGACACACACACACACACACACACAAGAGAAACTAAGTATTTATGTTGAGGTGTTGAGTACTGACCCCAGGGGCCCTACACCTGCTAGACAAGTGCTCTGCCCCTGAGCCACACCACAGTCCCAGCACGTATTTATTTTTGGTAAGTTCTAGAAAACGCAAGCATGTATACTGTGCTTTCTGCTAAGACCTGAGCTCAGATGTCCAGGTATCTGTCTCAGCCTGCAAAGTCACACTCTTGGGCTCACCGTGGGTTTAGAAATAACTGTGATGACACACAGAGCCCGGGCAGGATGGAGTCTCACAGAAGTGTAAACAAGTTATCCAAAATGGGTTTCTTGGTTAAAACTTACGTAATATTTTTTTTTGTAATGATGAATTTTTGTTTCTGTTTTATAACTTGTAAGATTATATTTACAAGAAGAGAACTCAGTACCTCTCGTGATTTCCTGGAAGAATATTGACAGCTGTGAACTCTTAGACAATGTCACTTAGACATTCATTCTTCTACATGGGCATTGGACACAAGCTCAAGTAAGCCTCAGTACAGGAGATTTCACAGATGAGAAAACTGAGGATTACCCAGCCAGTAAGTCCATGTGTTTAGATCTGAACCAGGGCTATCCCATTCATAAGACTTCCCCATCACAGCACAGGCTTCTCTAAACCCGGACATTAAAGCAACAAAAATGAAATGAAGAAAGATAAAACAAAATGAGGTTTCATTTCAGATTTCTTAAGCAACATTTAAATGGAAATTTAGCTAATTTATTAGCAGGAGATTTTAAATATGAAAGTGGCGGATAGTCTTTGCTGTAGTGCCTGTGTTTGCAGTGCTGGGAATTGACCTAGGGCCTCATGTGTTCTAGGCAAGTGCTCAACCACGGAGTGACATTACCAGCCCTGCCTCAGTCACTGCTGCTGTAGGCTTTGCAGCACTCCAACCCTTTATGAAGATCAAAATTTGTCTTTGTTTTAGCTTTCATTTCTTTTGTTTTAAAAATAATTTTATTAATTTATTTGCAAGCAGAGAGTGATAGGAGAGAGACAGAAAGAGAGAATGGGCGCTCCAGGGTCTCCAGCTGCTGATAACGGATTCCAGATCCATTTGCCACTTTGTGCATCTGGTTTTATGTGGGTACTGGGGAATCGAGCTCGGGTCGTTAGGCTCTGCAGGCAAGTGTCTTAACCACTGAGCTATCTCTCCAGTCCTCAGATTTCATTTCTGAATATGTAATCTTTCAATAACACTGGTTTTGATCTGTCCTCTTTAGTAAATAGCGAAAATATTCAGAATGTGGCACAGTGGAAGCTTGTTATATTCCAAGAGATAAATGTCATCTTCCATTCATAACTGAACCCATTTTTCCCTATTTATAAAACAAGGATATTGAATTCATCTCTCCAGCCCCTTTAACTACCAATGTTCTGTAACTCTGTGAGCCAATTTATATAATCTATAGTTGGGCAATTCTCAGATGCTCTTGGTAAACGAGTTTTCTTTCCACAAGCTGTTACTATTCAAAGCCTCCTGTCCCAATGCTGAAGACTGCAAATGCAATTGGATCCAAACTTCTTGTGTTGATGGAAATAGCAATACTGCAGAAGATTCAAAAATTCAGCTTCTGAGGGGTTTGCAATACAAGAGATTTATAGTTTATTTTTTATTTTTATAGCAGAAGTAGCAACAGCAAATGCACTTTTCCAATGACATAAATTCCTTCCACAGCACCTGTACAGTTGGACTGCAAAACATGTTCCCGTGTCTTTTTTTTTCTGACTTTAGAACAAGAGCCACGTTATTTTGTTCACATTCCAACCAGAAGGTGGCGCAGTGATGGAGACTTAGAGCAAAATTAAGGGGTAGTCAGTTTAGGGTGAAAGAGGCAGTGGAAGGTGGATGTGAAGATTGAAAATCATCTATAAATGCCAATGTGTCTTTCCTTAAACATCTGTGACACAGTCCTTTGTTTTGATCATTTTTATCATTCTCATGAAAGCAGGGACCACAGTTGTCTCCTTGTTTAAAGCAGTACCTAGATCACCAAGGCTTCCAAGCCCCTTGGCACTGTGGTGAGGGGCTAGGCTCACCTCAGGATGATTCTGAGTGGAGAATCGCTGCCATAAGTACACTCCATTGTCCTAACCAGCACCCTCCTCACCTGAGTGATCTCATTTATCACCACGTGATTGCACTGCGCTTCATATTCTGGTCGAGCTTGCTCTTCCTGCTGTAACTCAACAGTGTCCCATTCATATTCAAGCTCTGCCTGGCGGCGCTTCCAGAACTCCAAAAACAAGGTAACTGACAAAGAGAGAAGAGAGGACCTTGGGTCTTCAGTGAGGAGTTTCGGGCTACGTACTGAGTATTAGTTACCCACACACTTTTGTAAACCTTATAGGTGACATTAATGTTCAAAAGGGAAAAATGATTCTTTAAAGAAATGCTGGTAAGTTACACAGTTTATGAAACAGATGAGTTTATGAGGAAGGCAATGATGGATGGCCAGAGGCGTGTACATCTAATGCTAACTTGCTGCCAGCCTTTGCCAACTGAAAACACAAGTCATTCATTATTCAGAAGCAATTCCTGGTGCATCCTTTGATCTCCTTCGCCTATCTCTCCCTCCTGTGGGCCTGGGGTAGAAGGGAATACTCTAGTACTCCCCAAATAAGCTGCAGTCACATTCTTTCCCATGGAAAACCGGTATTTTTCAAATCTTCTGTTACTATGAGAAAAACTTTTTATGGGTCATTTATTTTCCAGCATTTGAAATTCAAAATGCTAAGTGGAAACATTAAATGTTAACTGAAGATAAAGCTTTAGGGTGAATTTTCTAGGTTCTTCCAACAGCTTGCTGCTGCAGAGCCCTTCCTATGTAGAAATTCTGGAAATATACCACTGTTCTCTTCACAACTCCTTTCCAAGTGTCCACTATGTGCTGTGAACAGAGGAAAAAGGCCATCTCTGCTTGCAGGGCTCTAGGCACACAGGCCCAGGAGGTGTGAGGAGGGCTACAGTGAGGAAACAGGGCCAGAACATCTAACCTCTTTCAGGGACAGCTTGCTAGATGAGGGGACCAGGTGGGAAGTCTCCAGATGACCGAAGCTGAACAGGTGAGGGAGGTGGCAGGTGAGAAGCTAAGGTCACTCCCCAGAGAGAACTACCCACGAAAAGACAAAGAGGTCCAAACACCATTTATTCTCCATTTGGCTATAAGCAAAGGGCATTACGAGGGTGAGACAGCCAAGTATCAGACCTGCAGGGTCACATCCCAAAGGCTCCTGTGTCTCTAGAGTTAGAGGTTGAATTCATGATGGAAGCCATGACTGCACATGAGAGGCACCAGGGAGCCTAGGCACCAGCCTTGGGCTTCCTTCCGGAATGAGGTCTAAGCATAGCTCTTTTGCTTCTTCCCTACTTAGCAGCCAGGGTTGAGAAAGGCTAATGTGGAGCCCAAAGAAAACTGGACTGCAGACCCGCAGACCAGCATGGACAGCCAAAAAGAGAGGAGGGAATGGTGGGGTGCAGGTGGGGGGCATGAGCTCAATGCAAGGACAAGTGAGGCACTTACTGCCCTGGTGTCAGCTTTCCAGCTTTGGTGAGGGGAAATAGCCTGGAGGCAAGAATCAAGTTCAGACCATTGAGAGTTTGCTGAGCAGAGTGTGGGCTCCACCGAAAAGCTTCCCAGAAACGGGTGCCCTTGTCCCTGCTCATGTTATGAGACGAAAGCCTTCCGGGCACTAGGTAATTTTATGGATGGTCTTGCTGCCCACAAGAGCTATGCCATCTCATGTGGCAGATCCATCCAAAGAGGCCTTGCTGGATGGAGGGGGGAGCCATGCATGAATCAACCTGGACTGTGTCCAAAGCAGCAGTACCCACTTACCAAAGACTTACTTCTACAGTGCCTTGGCAAGCGCCTACATCTCATCACACAAGAGCTCTACTGTAATTTACCCATGTGTTCTACAGCTGCTGCTGCATATACCCCTGAAGTTCTGTCAACTCCGTCCTTCACCACTGCAAAACTACTCCAGTGACAGTGTACATTATCCCACAAGAACAAAACACTTTATCCTTCTGTTCACTCTGTTATTCAACACGTGTAGCAAGCTTCCAAGCCTGACCCATATTTGCTTCTAGGCGTCCGTCAGTATGGCCACTTCGAGTGCACCAAATGGATGAATGGAGAAAATCCTGCCAGCGGCTGGGTCACCCCTCTATTTGGGGAATCCTCCTCTGAGGTCCCAGCTGACACCATCTCCTCTTCTCTATGACTGACCATCCATTTTCCACTACTCTCTGCTATACATACCAGTCTACTTGGGCCCTCGGGACACCCTGGACCCACAGGAGCCTGAGGTCACTTGGGATGGAGAATATACCATGAAGCACCTTACAACTCCCTGGAAAGGCCATTGTCAGTTCTAGCACACTGGCTTCTGGGTAGAGTCCAGGGTAGACAGACAGTAGGAATCATCACGTGTACTCTGGCCTCACAGGCTTCAAACACACTGTCTGAATAACCTTTAATGGTGTACTTTACCATTTCCTATAATTTGGTTGTGGTTTCACTGAATCCCCTCCCCCGCCAAGGAATTCAAGTTTTGGAAGCTTGGCCTCAGTGTGACACCATTGGGACCTTTGGGTGGGGTGCTTAGTGGAAGGTGATTAAGGTTCTGAGGGTGTTGCCTCTCAGGGAATAAACTGGTTCTCTTGAGACCCCAGTCAGCTCCTGAGAGAGTGAGGCTTTCATAAAAGAGCAAGAGCCCCTCCCTGCCTCTGGCCTCTTTTCTATCTTCTACATGCTTCTGGCACGATGCCATTTTCCATGTGACACAGGCCTCACCAGAGCCAGGCAAATATTATCACCATGTTCTCGTATGTCCCAAACTGAGAGCTAAACGCACTTTTCTTTATACATTATCCAGATTCAGATATTTTTAATAGCAATGGAAAATAAATAGCACTTACTAGGCATAAATTATACAAGTTATGATCTCAAAAGCCTGTTCAGACTGGACTGGTGGTTTCTTACTCCTGTGACAGCAAGAAACGTCTGCACCTATGCCAGTTCGGGTAGAACTAAGGAGCGAGAACTGACACTTTCTTCTAACTCATTCCTATTTTTCAGAGTCCCAAACAAAATAGCAAAGTTACACAAGTGACAATAAATATTTTTGCATCTAAGAGCTTGCTATACATTTCTTAATATGCACTGTATTTTGTCACTGATCCAAAGGCTGAGAACAGCCACATTATTTAGACAGCTTTTATCCTATACTTGTAACTTTCTGTAGAAGAGGCCTTAGGTAATTTGCTTCATCTCAATGTCATTTTCCTCATCTTTGAAATCACATCATTTACTTGGAATCTGTGACAACTGTTCCATGAGGGACAACTGAAGCAGTCCCACTCAGTGCTGTAAGGGAGGAAGGGCAGGTGCCTCCCCAGCCCAAGCCTGAGCATAGGGTTGGAAGCTGGTCACTTCTGGAGCAGTTCCACCATGAACGTGGACAGGATTGGGTTGTAAGCGGGATGTGGTCCAGTTGAAAAAAATGAGTTGTTAACCAATCCTCAACCCTGAGGCAAAGCCTTCCAGGTGCAAGAATGTGTCATCTGACAGACAGCCAAGGACTCTGTGCAGGTCAGTGCAAGACACTGAAAACTCAGTACAATTACTCAGGGTTGTGGAGTCCTCCTGGGTCTCAGCAGTGCTGACTCACATGTGAGACTCCCAAGATGGGGCCCAGGGACCATGGGCATGCTCAGACAGGATTTCCTAGTATATATCATCTGCTCTGTCCTCCTGCTCTACGACAGCCAGCAGAACTCCACTGGACAGCGCCACACGGCTGTGCTCAGGCATAACCAGGAGGTGAGTCAGTAAGATGAAGTTAAAACCCTTAAATCAACATTAGCAAGAGTAAGAAGGTTGTGTGTGTCTTAGGACTCAAAACCAGCTTCTTTTAATCATGGTATTATATTGAAAGAACATGTTTCCAATGAAGATGTCTACCCACAAAAGGTGATCAGTGCAGTAGAGCATGGTGCTGTTAGGTTTTGCAACGTGAAAGGGCAAGTGTGACGGAGGTGCTCTGGTTGCTGTATGAGTTTGGTGCTGAAGTTCTGAGATGTTTTTAAAGGCCTCTAAACTCTTGACTACCTCATTACTCACAGTAGGTTAGCTTTCTCAGCCTTTATTGCATCTTTCCTAACTTGGAGGCTAGACAGTTAAAAATTACATTTCTCTGTCTCCTACAGCTACGGTTCCAAAAGTGATTAAAAAATTATTTTTTTTTGTTTTTTGAGGTAGGGTACTGATTTAGCCCAGGCTGTCCTGGAATTCACTGTGTACTCAGGGTGGCCTTCAACTCACTGTGATCCTCCTACCTCTGCCTCCTGAGTGCTGGGATTAAAGGTGTGTGCCACCACTCATGGCTTCCAGATGTGATTTTTGAAAATGCTCCTCAGATGCATCTGGGTGTCTTGCTGCAAAGGTGGGCACAGGCAGGAGGAGCAGGAGTGGTGTTACTGTACAGCTGTGGACCCTGCAGGAGCAGAGCTGGTCTTTGACTAATAGGTGCAAGTGTTGTTTCCTGGTCAAAAAATGCACTGATTCCCTGGATCCTTAGCGAGCCAAGGTGTCTGGTGTCTTTTCGGAAATCATTAAGCCTCATTTAACGCTCAGCTTTCAAACATGATAGCTGACAAATGACATCATATTGCCTGAGCTATAATTGTATGGGCTGAGCTGGAGTCAGGTAGAAGCAGATAAGACAAAAGGGGAACGAGGAGGGTGAGATGTGTTCAGAACCTTCACTTCAACTGTGGGTTGTGCTTAGTTAGGACTGACTCCCTCAGTCAGCATGATCACCTGGGCTAGCCTGGCCTCAACTGGGGGGTATTTTCCAGGTTTAAGTACATGATTTGTACTATCCTGATGTGGAAGTTTGAATGGATGTACCCCAATAGATTCAGAAGTTGGCTGGAGGAGGTGTCACCTTGGGTGGATCCTAGGGTCCAGCTTTAAGGTGTTGCTAGAAGCAGATCTGGAATTCCAACCTAAGGTATGCAGAGAACAGTCTGAGCTCCGCCTGGAGCTCCCTGAGGTTTGGTTTTGTGATGGGTTTCCCTCTCTGCTTGGATCTGTGAAAGGGGGCCAGCTTCCTTTGCCATTCATTATGGAACTTCCCATGGATCTATAAGCGTCACTAAATCCCGTCTTTCTCTCATAAACTGTGCCTGGTTTGGAGGGTCATCCCAGCAACTGAAGCTGACTACAACACCTGATGATAAGTTTTTCTACTCTCAACATTTACTATTTCTGGGGAGCAGAAAAATAATCCAAGTGCCATCTGCATCCGAGTAAAAGGAGAAGATGCAGGGATGGAATGGCGGTGATAACCAACACCTTCACGTGAGCCTCCTGCCTGCTCAGCTCTGCAATTTCAGACTCTGTAATGAGGTTCACAGCGGTAGTTCTCATAAGGCAGGAGTAACAAGGAAGGCTGCATAAAGCACTTAAAGACGTCATCATAATACATATCCTTAAAGATACACATGATCCACCAGCAACATTTTCTGCATTCTAAAATCAGTCGGGATAAACTGCACAGCCTGCTGCCTAACAAGGTTCTATAAACATGCTGTAGTTAACGATCAGAGAAGGAAAGTTTGCTAGGAAACATGAGGCTTTTTCCTGTGTGAAAATTAACATATATATATATATATATATATATTTTGCTTCATTTGCTTCTGTTAGAGATTATCAATCAGCTCCAAGACTGCTTAAGACATTAAGAGAGCTGACCCACATCGGCGGCACTTAAGCCTTCCCTAGGAAAAAATGAAGAGCATAGAGGTTTTTAATGCATGAATTACATCCTGGGGCCTCATGCATGTGAAGTAAGCACCCTGAGAACATCACCTTCCTTTGTTCTTCTGTATCAGATATTTGCCAGAGTGTGGTCACTAGTGTTAAATGTCTGACTGGCACTGGCACTACCTGGGTAAGTTTGGCCATTTTAGAATTTCCTCTGTCCTGAGCATCTCTCAGGGGTAAACAGAGTCACTGTGTAGCAAGCTGTAGAGTGACCTACTTGGTGACCCCAACAGGCACAGTCACTGCCAAAAAAAGCTCTGTACCACAGACCTTCCAGTCCCCATTCTTCTGTTAATGTGTTGTCCTCTCAAAGTTGTGGTTCAGTTCCTTCCCCCACCTTCCTATTATTTGAACTTTAGTGATCTCAACCTACACAATGCATTTATCTTTGAGAATGGGAATTTTCTTTATGTTAGAACTTTTATACCAAGTAAGCATTTCAAAGCCTGCATTTTAAAATATTTTATCTGCTTATATACAAGGAGAGAGTGTGTGTGTATGGGTGTGGCAGGGCCTCTTGCCACTGCAAATGAACTCCAGATGCATGTGCCATGTTGTGCATCTGGAATTACATGGAAACTGGGGAAGTGAACCCAGGCCAGCAGGCTTTGGAAGCAAGTGACTTAACTGCTGAACCACATCTCCCTAGCCCTAACAGGATGCATTTAAAGAAAATACTTCATTACATGAATGGTGCTAAACAGATTCAATGAGATGAACATGGTGTTCAGGTTCTTATACAAAACTTATTTTGTTGCTCTATTTACAATGGACATTTTGCTGTGATTATTATGGTAAAATATAAAGTTTTCATTCATATGAAGTGTACCAAGAAGCAGGATCACCCATATCCTGAAGCAGCTGCTTCCTGCCCAGAGCCCATGAGCTGGATCACAGCTGTGGGGTCTGCTGCAGGACAGGATGAAGGTCCCAGCCTAAAAACCTGAGATGCTCCAAGAAGTCTGATACTTTTTTTTGACACTCAAAACACTGTCATTTTATAGTATAATAGTTTTGATTTTTTTTTTTTTTTGGATTAAGAATGTCCAACTGGTAAAATCTATGCACATACTTCAAATTCCAAACACAGAAACAAGTAAACCCTACATTCTTTTTTTTTTTTTTTTAACCCTACATTCTTAAAAACTGTTTCCAAGCATTTTGGATATGGGGCATGGAAACTGTAAGGGCTTCCAGTGGATTTTGGGTAGTTTTTACTCCCCAGCCCCACCCACCCACCCACACTGACACAGACTTGGCCTGTGGAGCTGAGGGGATACTAGCAAATAATGCGACCAGAGGCTTACAAATTATCTAACATACTGGGGCCTGTCCTTTCATGCTTAGGAACTATGAATCCATGTGAAGAATCCTGGACTGCAATCCTTGAAGGAGAGAGACCATGTGGAACAGAGAAAAGCCTTCTAGGCAAGACCCACAGACCAAACCAGGCTTCTTCCTGCCAGATCAGATACCAGAAGTGAAGCCGCCAGCTCTCTACAGAGGTCAGATGAGCTAGCCCACTTCTAAAAATCCTTCCAGCTGACCCCTGAAATAAGAAGTCAGGTTTGATGTTTAAGCCACAGCATTTTTAGCTTGTATGGATGCATTTCCATACATGTTCAGAGATGCTTGAGGCTGATAGTGGGTAACTTCCTCAATTTCTCTCCACTTTTCTTAACCTAGAAATTACTGATTCAGCTCTATTAGTGAGCACTGGGATCCTCCAGTCCCTGCTTATGTGGGAATTATAGGTGCATACCTTTATACCTGGATTTTATGTGGGTGCTGGGGATCTGAACTCGGGACCTCACTGCTTGCACAGTAAGCACTTTACCACTCAGTCATCTCTCCGTCCAAAGCAATATGCTTTTGAGGTAGATTCTTACACACTCAACATTAACAGGCAGAATGGTCCTGGACTTACAAGTGGAGTTCTAGGGGCTGAAGTACAGTCAACACAAGGTCCTAAAAATGAGTAGCCTTGGTAGCCTACATAAAACTGTGTATTAGGGCTTTATCAAATTGAGTACATGAGGAAAATGAAAATAACTTACCCCACACTCCCATAAATACTGCAAAGACCAGAGTTCCAAAGCTGTCAAAGATGCACAATTTCTAGAAAGTATAACAATGACACATAAATACATGAAGCTCTTCACTTATCAGAATTCAGTCAATATGCAGGACTTTGCATATTCTGCAGTTCTTGTTAAA
>PVHP010026181.1:0-24871 GCA_004024765.1 Zapus hudsonius
TGGCTCAGGAAGAAGTACATTGGGGATCTCAGAGCCTGGCTGCTGATAATGGTGACCACAATCGTCAGGTTGCCTGAAAGTGTCATAATGTACAAAACCAAAAATGTCACAAACACAACTTTCTGTATTTGTGGGTTTTGTGTAAGTCCTATCAAAATGAATTCAGTCACATTTCTTTTATTCTCCATATGTGTAGTATGGTTGATAGACACGCCAGGAAGGAATATTTTCACCTTTACAGAAAAAAAGAGAAAAGAACAATGAAAGAATCAAACGATATAAATCTCTGCTGTTTGGTACTCTGTCACCTCACAAGTGAGTCTTTCTGTATCCAAAACTCTCAAGATTCAATGGTTTTATCCATGGCTTTATCTAAGAGCATATTGTTGTGTTAATATATGTAATTTTAAGCCAATAAAAACATTAAAAAAAGAAATACAAAACTCAAAACTGCTTAGTTGACTTTCTTCACATGTTATATTTATAACCTCAAAAATATTTTCATAGGGTTCACAGAAGAAAGGGCTTTCATTCTCTAACAATTAAAGAACTTTCTTAACATCAACATGATGTAATTAAGTACTTGTAAAGACCAAGCTAAAGGAATATTGGGGTATCGTCTGCTAAGACAAGTCCTGAAGAGGGTAGGATGAAGCCAAACCCTAATCATTTGGATCTGGCTATTAACTCCCAATTCCAAAAATCCATTACTACCTACATTCAGCTGTTGATTGGAGACACCTACAAGGTCCCCAAAACAAGAAAGGCTTCTGTCAAAGATAAGACCCTCTTGCTGGAGACAACATCAGCTGCCTAAACACAGCATAAACAAACACAGCTGGACCTGGATAGGAATCCAGTTCCCAGATGGTTAACATGTACAGTCTGGAAGGTACTACATGAGCTGCTAGGGAAAACTGGCCAACAATGTTTTTGGGCACACTGCTACGCAGTAGCAACCAGCACAACATGATGTATATGCCTTCAGCAATAGTAACATTCAACTTAGGTGGGTAATTGAGGGCCTGAGTTTGATTCCCCAGTATGTAAAGCCAGATACACAAAGTGTCACATTCATCTAGAATTCGTTTGTAGTGGCTGGAGGCCCTGGCATGACCATTTTCTCCCTCCCTCCCTCCCCCCCTTCTCTCTGTCTCTCTCTCTCTCATTGCAAATAAATAAATAAAAATATTTTATAAAAAGAAAAAATATATTTATTGCCATCTTTTTATCTCAGCATTCCTGAGGGTGTAGATTAAAGGATTTAATATAGGATAACATAGGAGGCACCATAGTAAAACATGATAGTCTCCTACAATGCATCTAACTATTGACAATAAAAATATTTTTAAAAAGAAAATGAGGTTTTGTCATTATTACTTCCTATTTTTTTTTTTGGGATTTCAAAATCCTCTTTTAAAAAAAAAAATCTTGGGCCAGAGAGATGCCTCAGTGGGTAAAGGCACTTTCTAGCAAAGCCTCCCAGCCCAGGTTCAATTCCCCACCTATTATTGACATGAAGATCGATGCATACAAAGTGACACATGTCTGGAGTTCATTTGCAGGGGACAAATGTCTTGATACACCTCTCTCTCTCTCTCTCTCTCTCTCTCTCTCTCTCTCTCTCTCTCTCTCTCTCTCTCTCTCTCTCTCCTTGCAAATAAATAAAAGTATGTTTTTAATCTCCATGTGTTTCTAACATGCAGAGGCCATGAAAGGTAAAATAAACTGCCTCATCGCATGTGGCCATGATACATAAATGAGGTATGTGGGAAAGAGGCCTTTTCCTGATGATCCCAGGGAAGTTTCACTGAGAAGGTGGCCTCAAAGCTCCAAGATCAGGATCTTGACTTCCCTTCTGGATAGCCCAAGGTATCAGAGAATTCTTCCAGAGACAAGAGCCCCTGAGAACAAGACGTTGTGCACTAATTGCAAACTCTTCTCTAGAGTAGCTAGCCTATGGGAAAATCAACTGTGGACAAACATGTCATGAAAACTTGCCAGAGGTCTGTACCAAAGTCACACTTCATGATCAAAAACAAACAGAAAATCCAAAACATGATGCATTTCCTCTTCATAATTTCAGTTAATAGTTCATTTTTTACAGATCTTAATTTAAAGTAATCGGAAAGTGTTTTAAACAAGTTCACTTTGACCCTATTCATCTTCCTCCCTTAACCCCACACCACACAGACACAAACAGCTCACACATATGTCAACATTGATGTCTTTTATGTTAATCGGAAGACTCAAGCATAAAGTGAGTTTTTTTAATAGTATTTTCAGAAAAGCAGGGACAACCTGAAGACTGCATTTGGGAGGCAAGGATATAAAAAGAGAGATTATATCTCAGACTGAGAAAACTTACCTCTTTCCATTCGCTATATTCAGCATTTGAAAATCAACATCTGTTGTGACCCAGCTTTTCCACACAGATGTTTGCATGCGGAAGTGTACTTGTCCACTACATACTTCTTACACAGCAGTTTTCTGTTTGCCTTATACTTGGTACTGTACTTAATTATATTGTATATTATTTCAGCTCATCCTTACAATGGCATTGTGGGGCTGGAACACTATTATCCACACCATAAAGAACAGGAAACTAAGGTAGAAGAAATTAACAACTTTCCTAGCATCATAATGAGAAAAAAATAGTGAAGCCTGTATTCAAATCCACAGTTTCTGTCTCTAGCTCTTCAGTCCTCAGTCAGCACCTCTCCAGTATAGATCCTGTTTACTTCAGGACTACAGTGTTTAAGAAGTAACACAACGTATTCAGAAGCACAAAAGAACCATTAGATGTAGCTATTTGAACAAAACATGATGTGATGTATACATCCAAAATCTACATTGCCCAAGCAATAGTTCAGGAGGCAGAGAAGGCCAAATCGAGAACATTTCTTCAGATGGATTTCACATGCATTTTCAAGGCTTTAGTGCCTTTCATCCCTAAAGAAAGAAAATGCTGATGAATTTGAAACTCAAAAGAGATTCTTCTCATCTCCTGGACCTAGATGAATAGTTACATAACATTGGACATGATTATTTCTACCACTTATTTCTTCCCTTGAAAGAAACAGACTGCTTCTTCTATAAATACTGTATGTAGAGAGGATACTGAGAACTTTATTAAGGGTGAATTCTGTCTCAGCTTTGTCCCCCCAGGAACTAATTATTTCTTTTTGGGGGGAACGGAGATTATTACCCTAAGAACAGATATGTGGAAGCATTTATTAATAAGCAACTCATCCTCACCTGAGTACTTCTTTTCTCTGCAGTTGAAACCACCTTAATAACAGCCAATATTTCTCATCTGGACTATTATGTGAAAAAGCATGATTCTAAGTCCTTGAGGACCATGAACTGGGACATGAGGGCTCTCACTATTGTGTGGATAAACAACCTGAGGTTTTGTGCAAGGTGCATCCCTGAGGAAATGTCCTCACTGTGTGATGGTCAGGCATCTGCAGGGACCAACCCTCCCCTTGAGTGGGAGGTGTCTAGTTAGAGCTACAACCTAGGTATTAAAACTGATTTGTCAAATATGAACCAATCAGCTGTCTCTCTGACTCACTTAGGGAGAACTTAAATTAACTTCCCTAGAGGAAGCTGATCTCTTTCCCTGCATGACCAGGCAAAAGAAGGATCAATGAATTTCCAGGAAGATAAGGCCTTCCCCACCCCAGCTAATGGATGGTGTGGGGGCAGGCTCCAGACTTTTTCCCTCATGAACATCTTCTCATGATGGTAGCTCCCTGTTATCTTTTCTGTTTCTGCTTATTTAGCTAAACAATATAAATTCTGTTAAACTCTCTGACACTTGTTTTCCCCACACTTGTAGCTGTAAAACTCTGTAACTCCCCATGTTCCCTTAAAAAATGAAGTCTCCCACTATACCTTACTATCTTGTTGTCTATGATTTTAATTCCTTAACTTTATAGATAAGAGCTCAGATACTCTTTAAACTTGGGGTTCATTGAAATTTTTACTGGGGGTTATCCAAATTCTAACCTTTCCCCACAACCCTTACCATAATCTGTATCATTATGGAGGTCCTGCCAAGATATAAGGACCTTTTTTTTTTAATTTCTACATTTATTTTAATTTTCTGAACCTTAAGAGAATGGAAATTCTCTCTCTCCAAAGTTTCTTTTCGCCTGTACCAGGGCGGGGACAGGAGATGGCCACCTCTGGGGCTTCCCTGATATTTCCTGTAGGAACCTTGAGGCAAACTGCCAGCAGCGGCCCATGACCTCAGGTTTCTAAAAGGTACCAAACCACGGCCTCCTAGAGAAAAAAATAATAGAATAGTGCAGAAAATCTTTTTTATAATTCTTTAGTTCAATTTTCATAGCTTTCTGGAAACATAAAAAAATATATATAAAGTCAGCCCTCTGTGGCTGAGGACAAAGAACAGGTGACTTGAAAGCCACAAAACTGGTTAGAGGACCACCTGGAGTGTGCTAACAGCCTTTGCTCCAGAGGCCTGCAGCTGGGCTGCTCAAAACCCCCCAGGCAGCTTTTTTTGGCTTTGGCGACTGAGAACAAAAGTCTTGCCACAGAACCAGGGGTGCTAAACGTTTTTTTTGTTTGTTTTTTTGTTTGTTTGAAAAAGATCAGATATTGATTTTTGCTTTTTTACCACTATGGATATAATTTTAAGAAAAATGACAAACCATATGATACTAGCGCATATTTATAGATTTTATAATCTATGGATATACGATATCTTGTTATTAATTTCATGTTGCGCATTTTGAAACAGTATAGGTAAAACATAATGATCCCTGAGACAAGCCATATTTAACACACTTACCATATTTGAGAATGATCTGTTACCTTTACAAATTTTGAATATATTTGACAATTTATCCCTGGTAGAATTTTCAAAATTGATCAAGGTTAACCTGAGAAAGCAAAAGACTGTATCATAGTTAAAATCAGAACATTGTACAATCAGGAAAGTGTACAATGTTCTGATTCATAGAGGTGTTACATACAAAGAAATGCCTAATTCTTCTAATACTAGAATATATGTTTTCTATTATTAGATAAAAGTTAAGTCAAATTGGTATGATTTCTCTAAATCCTATAAAGAATAAGAGACTAAGTTCTATAGACAAATATATGTTGGATGCCAGTTTTCCTATAAAAGCCAACTACAGGTATTAATGCTCATGGACTTAACAATAGAAAAGACACATATCAATGTGCTCAGCCTGATTCTATCTCCAAAACAGAGCTCCTTTAAAGATAGACTCAGTAGTAGATATATTTCCCAATGCTTCCTCAGACTGGACCTTGGGTTAATGTCGAATGTAGTGGAAATAATAACACAAAGAGATTTATATCTTCCTTATGGTGCTTTATGGTCCACGATTATGTGGGTAAACTGAGTCGAAAGAGGACATAAGTTTTTTTTTCATATATTACTCAATGGTTAGAGACATTAACTAATATAAATGCTATATGTTTTCTGCTTGTTTATAAAAAAGAGAGAGGAGAGAATACCACTAAAAAAGTGTCTTCCTTATAAGTCTTTTAAGGACCAGACTGTTCAATAGTTAGAGATACTTTTCAATGGTTATACTCATGTGGCATTCATAGAAAGAAGAAGGATCTATTCCAAATTTTGGTAGAGACTTCAATTACAAATTTCTATACTATATAATAATTACTAAAGGCATTTTCTTGGTCTCTTTTAATAAGAAAATTAATTTTGGGTTTTGGCAAAAAGATTAGTCATAGCAAGCTTTAAAAGAGATGACAACCACAGGTCAGCTTTAAGTACTAAATGATTCTCTAGCTTAAGTTTTTATAAAACAGAGTACAACTGTTCTTTTGCTTGTGAAACCATCTAATCTGACTACTGCTACCACTGGGCCTGATCAGTTATAGTTTTTGGCTCAATGATTCATAACACTAGTCCTAGCTAAGTAATCAACCCATGGGTTATGAAAAAAGGATATTTAAACTGGTTCAATCATTAGGCTTGCTTAGAATATAGAGCTGTTCTTAAGAAAAGCGAATGATTGAGTTATTGAAAACGCCTGAGATCAATTTTTCCTCCCTTCTATGGTTACTTCCCTTTTCTATTTATGTCTCAAGAGTGGCTCTATATAATGGGGATAAGAGGAAATTGTGAATGCTAGATATGTTATGTGTTTAATGAGAAGGAATTTCAATGGAACTTTAATGAAGGAAAATAAGAATGGTATTTTTAGAAAGTACTAAGTATAGATTAAAGAGGGATTTCTCTCAGTAACTGAGAGAAATATAGAAAGGATTGCAGAGGGACCTTGAAAGGATAACAGACTGTAATGAGTAAGTGATAAGGGAAGGTGATGAGAAAGATGCAGTAAAGAAATGGGCTCTATTTCCTTTTATAAGAGATGCTAGTAAATATTAAGATTTACTGGGTGTGACATTCTTAATCTCAGTACATGGTATTAAACCATGCCTCACATCCCTAGAGTTAAGATAATTATAGATTACCCTTAAAGAAAGCAACAGAGCCATAGTTCCAAAGCCACCTTGAAACACACGAACATTGGGGACCTACATACCAGACTCCCACCAAGCGGAGAAATGGGAATGAGATCCTGACCCACCTCCGCCAGTTGAGTGGTTAGACAAGCTAAGACAAGAATTTGTGAAACTTCTACTATTATACATCTGATCAATGTCTCGGGTGCTCTCATATGCCGTGATATGAGACCCATGCTGGGGAGGTCTGGAGAAGTCAAGCTTGGTCGCTAGCCTCTTAGGAATGGTCATGGAATTCCTGAAGGGGACCCCCTTGCTTCAAGAAAACACATAGAGTGCACTATGTGTCTTCTTAGATTTGGGACAAAACTCAAAATTTGGGACCCAGGCTCCTGTACAAAGGACACCCCAAATTTCTGGTCCCAAAATCAGTTTTCAAAAGAGATGGCAACCCTCAGTAACAACACACTTGGGTCATGAGAACCCGGCTGAAGACTGGGCTATCCATGGTCCCCTAACACAAAGACTGATACAGACAGCCCACAGAGGAGGATATCCAGCTGACTGGGGATGGGGAAGGGGGCAACAGGGAATTGGGGAATAACAACTCATGGTTGGCCCACTAAACAATGTAACTCATTATGAACTTTATTGTGACAAAAGTTTGTCTTTTTTTAGGGACCAGATCAGTTTAACCTGATTAGGGGCCACAGATAAGGGAGTATATGTGGTGTTTTTCTCTGTTCTTGTGTGAGTTCACTAAGTAGGATCTGTTCCAAATCCATCCATTTTTCTTTGAATTTCGTTATGTCATTTTCCCTAATTGCTGAGTAGAATTCCATGGTGTATATGTACCACATTTTTGATATCCATTCATCTAGTGATGGGCATTTAGGTTGGTTCCAATTCCTAGCTATTATGAATTCAGCCGCTATAAACATGGTTGTGCAGATATCTCTGTGCTGAAACAAGAAGTCTTGAGGATATATGCCCAGTAAAAGGATAGCTGGGTCAACTGGTAGTTCTATATCCATCCTGTTCAGAAGTCTCCAGACTTCTTTCCATAGTGGTTGTCTAAGTTTGCATTCCCACCAGCAGGGAAGGAGGGTTCCTTTTTCCCCACATCCTCGCCAACATCTGTTGTTGGTAGATTTTTTTAATGATTGCCAGTCTTACCGGAGTGAGGTGGAATCTCACTGTAGTTTTGATTTGCATTTCCCTGATGATTAATGAAGTTGAACATTTTCTTAAGTGAGAATTGGCCATTTGTATTTCTTCCTCTGAGAATTCCCTGTTGAGCTCAGAGGTCCATTTTGTGAAAGGGCTGTTTAATGTTTTATTATTTAATTTATTGAGTTCTTTATAAGTTCTAGATATCAGACCTCTATCTGTGTTACAACTAGCAAATATTAACACCCAATATGATGGTGGTCTATTGGCTTTGAGTATGGTAAATTTGTCTGTACAAAAGCTTTTTAGCTTGATGAGAACTCATTGGTTAAGTGATTGCTGTATTTCCTGGTTTACTGGAGGTTTGTTAAGGAAGTTTTTCCCTACTACTATTTCATAGAGAGTTCCCATTTATTTTTCTTCCAGGATTTTCAGAGTTTCAGGTCTTGTGTTGAGGTCTTTCATCCATTTAGAGTTGATTTTGGTGCAGGGTGAGAGGACTGGGTCTATTTTCATCTTTTTACAAGTGTTTATCCAATTTGTCCAGCACCATTTGTTGAAGATGCTATCTTTACTCCAGTTGTCATTGTTGGCATCTTTATCGAATATGAAGCAGCTATAGTTGAGTGAGCTTAGGGCAGGGTCTTCAATTCTGTTACATTGGTCTAACTGTCTGTTCTTATGCCAGTAAAATGCTGTTTTTGTTACAATGACTTTGTAATATATCTTTAGATTGGGAATGGTGACCTCCCAATGAGCTTCTTTTACTAAGAATAGCTTTGGGTATCTGAGGCCTTTTGCCTTTCCAAATAAATTTCAAAATTATTTTTTCTCTGTCTACAAAGAATGATGCTGGTATTTTTATTGGCATGGCATTGAATCTGTATATTGCTTTTGGGAGTATTGCCATTTTCACGACATTAATTTTACCTACCCAGGAGCATGGGAGATCTTTCCATCTTTTCGTGTCATCTTCAATTTCCTTCTTCAGTGTTTTTATGTTTTCATTATACAAGTCTATCACATCCTTGGTTATTGTTACACCAAGTTATTTGATTTTTTTTGAGAATATTGAAAATGGGAATTTTTCACTGATTGCTTTTTCTGTGTACACATCATTTGCATACAGGAAGGCTACTGATTTTTGTGTGTGAATTTTGTATCCTGCCACTTTGCTAAAGAAGTTAATCACCTTTAGTAGTTTAGTGACACTGTTCTTTGGGTCTGTTACATATAAGATCATGTCATCTGCAAAAAGGGATAGTTTCACTTCTTCCTTTCCAATGTGTATCCCTTTTATGTCTTTTTCCTGTCTTATTGCATTTGCTAGAACTTCAAGGACTATGTTGAAGAGCTGTGGAGAAAGTGAACACCCTTGTCTTGTTCCAGAATTTAGTGGGAACTCCTTGAGTCTTTCCTCATTGAGTATGATTTGGGCTTTAGGTATTTGTATATGGCCTTTGTTTTGTTTAGGTATAGGCCTTCTATTCCTAGTCTCTGAAGTGTTTTGATCATGAAGTGGTATTGAATTTTGTCAAAGGCTTTCTCTGCATCTATTCAAATAACTACGTGGTTTTTGTGGCTGAATTTATTAATGTGGTGGATTATGTTGTTTGATTTCCATATGTTGAACCAACCCTGCATTCCTGGGATGAAGCCTACCTGATCTAGGTGGATAATATTTTTGATGTGTTCTTGGATTTGGTTTGCGTGGATTTTATTCAGAATTTTTGTATCTAAGTTCATCAGGGATATAGGTCTACAGTTTTCTTTTCTGGATTTATCTTTGCCAGGTTTTGGTATTAGAGTGATGCAAGCATCATAGAAGGAGTTTGGAAGAACTCCATGTTCACCAATGTCATTAAAGAGCTTCAGAAGGAGTGGTTTCAATTCTATGATGAATGTTTGGTAGAATTCAGCTGAGAATCCATCAGGACCTAGACTTTTCCTTCTGGGTAGGTTTTTAATTATATTTTCAATTTCAGTGGGTGTGATAGGTTTATTTAGGAGATTTATTTGCTCCTGATTTAACTTGGTAGATGATAACGGTCCAGGAATTCATCCATTTCTTCCAGGTTCTCCAGCTTTGTGGAGTATAGGTTTTGGAAGTAAGACCTGATGATTCTTCCAATTTCATTGGTGTCTGTTGTGATCTCACCATTTTCATTTCTTATTTTATTAATTAGGGCCCTCGCTTTTTTCTGTTTGGTTAGGTTGGCTAGGGGTTTGTCAATCTTGTTTATCTTTTCAAAGAGCCAGCTCCTTGTTTCATCAATTTTTTGATTGTTCTTTTTGTTTCTATTTCATTGATCTCTGCCCTGATCTTAATTATTTCTTTTTGTCTTGAGTTCCTAGTGTTGGTTTGTTCCAATTTTTCCAGTGCCTTTAGCTGATTGGTTAGGTTATTAATTTGGGATCTCTCTGTCTTTGTTATATAGGCATTCAGTGCTATAAATTTTCCCCTTAGGACAGCCTTCATTGTGTCCCATAGGTTTTGGCATGTTGTACTTTCATTATCATTTATCTCAAGAAAATTTTCAATTTCTGTTTTAATTTCTTGAACTACCCATTCATTATTTAATAATGTATTGTTCAGTCACCAATAGTTGGTGCATTTTCTGTTTTTTCTACCATTGTTTATTTCCAGCTTCAGTGCATCGTGGTCTGATATGATGAAGGGTGCTATATCGATTTTCTTAAATTTATTTAGGCAAGATTTATGACCTAATATATGATCTATTTTGGAGAAAGTTCCATGAGCTGCTGAGAAGAAGGTATATTCTGTAGAGTTGGGATGGAAAGTTCTATATATGTCTGTTAGGTCTAGTTGGTCTTGTTAAGTTCTATTATTTCCCTATCAATCTTCTGTCTGGTTGCTCTGTCTACAGTTAATAGTGGTGTATTAAAGTCACCAACTATGATGGAATTGGAGTTTATTTTAGATTTGTTTTCCATTAATTTTTGCTTTATGAAATGTGGTGCACCTGTATTTGGTGTATACATGTTTATGATTGTGATATCTTCTTGTTGGATCATTCCCTTAATGAGTAAGAAGTGGCCTTCCTTGTTCTTTTTAATTAATTTTAGTTTAAAGTCTATTTTGTCAGATATTAGAGTAGCCACTCGTGCTTGTTTTTTTATTTCCATTTGCTTGGAATATCATTTTCTATCCTTTCACTCTGAAGACGTTTTTATCTTTAGAGGTGAGGTGAGTTTCTTGGAGGCAACAAATGGAAGGGTCCATCTTTCTGATCCATCCTGCTAGCCTGTGTCTTTTCATGGGAGAGTTGAGACCATTAATATTCAAGGTTATAACTGTGAGACTTGATTCAATACCTGCCATGGTGAAGGGTTTATAAGATTTGGTGCCTTGTGTGTTGTTTTGTCACCTCTAGGCTTGATTTTCATGCCAACCTCTAGTGGACTCTTGGGTTTGGTTGTTTGGCTCTTCTGTGTGGAATATTTCATGTAGAATTCTCTGTAGGTTGGGGTTTGTGCCCATGTAGTTGTAGAGTTGAGTTTTATCATGGAATATTTTCCTTCTTCCTTCCACTATTAGGGATACTTGGAGAGGTTGGGGGTGTCCTTGTTTTGAGTTCTCCTGAGCAGTGAGATGGGTGTGTTTCGAACCAGCCTGTGACCTCCTGGCAGTGGCACCAGGTCCCTGGTACCCGCTTGAATCAGCCTGTGCCCTCCCAGCTGTTGCGGGCAGACCCTGGCACCAGCCTGGACCTGCCTGTGCCTTCCTGGCAATGGCCAGAGTACCTGGTACCTGCCTGAGCTGCCTTTACCCTCCTGTCAGGGGCATGGAGTCCCTGGTACCTGCCTGGACCAGTCTGCATCCTCCTGGCAGTGGCCCGGTGTCCCTGGTACTCGACTAAGCTGCATGTGCCCTCCTGGCAGTGGCACAAGGTCCCTGGTGCCCGCCTGAACCAGCCTCTGCCCTCCTAGCAGTGGCAGAGGTTCCCAGGTTTCTGACTCAGTCCTGGCCCTGCCTGGCAGCTGCGGTCCGGTCTGGAGTGGGCTTCCAGGAACCAAGGTTGGTCTGCTTGCCCAAGGAGCACGTCTACCTGCATGTGTGGGTGGGTCCAAAAGATGAGTGTGCCCAAGGATCAAACAGGAGCTGCATGGGAGGGAAGGGGCCCCAGGAGGGAAAGGTGCTCAGGTGGCAAGGGCTCGGGAAGTAGCTGGGAGGAGACAATGGATGATGGCAGTAGCTTGGGGTAGGGGAGGGTCAGCTCTCTGTTCCTCTGCTGAGCAGAGAGCCGAGAGCCACTGGGGAATCCTGTCTGGGCTGGTGCGGGATCTGGGGAGGGGGGTGTGACTAGGATCGGGGCTGGCTGTGGTCCAGGGTCTGGATCCCAGCTGGAAAATCAAACCTTTACAGAGAGAGACCTGGTGAGGCTGCTACTCGTCCTCCATCTTGCTCCACCCCCGCACCCAAATTAAGTATTTAAGATAAGGTTTCTTACTGGTGTTACTTTTTTAAAATAAGGTTCTCACATCTAAAAACATTGTGGATTTAAAAATGGTTCCTATTTGTTCATGCTAATGGTATCAAATGGTCATCATTGGACTTATGTGACTTAAATTGAATTTCAGTCATTCTATCCTCCTATTAGATAAAATATGTTGGATTAACTTAGTTAAGCTTTTGTAAAATTTCAGTCATGGATAAAACATAAAATTGTCTTATGTTTATAAGAATCTCTACTATATATCAGGTTAATTAGTGCCTAAAGTTAAACTAACAACATTGGTTGTCAAATGTTTTCTCTTTCAAAAAGAGAGTCACCAAGGGTTATATTAAAATTCAGCTATTCTTATTTGACAGGACCAGACTCTGGTTTATTGTGGGTAATCACAGAGTCTATCTAAGATATTATTTTAACAATTGTCTTATTTTGGGGTACTTTAAGTCAAATGCCTCTAAATAAACTAACTCTTTAAGACATATTCCCTACTCCAGGGTACAAGTTCAGACATCTGAGGAAAATTATTTCAGCCTCTACTATTTGAGTTTCCAAACCCTCCTAGATAATTGGTATATTTTCAAACATAGATGCTGTCTTGCTAGACTGTTCTTGATCTGATGACTTTCAAGATAGGTCTCTATATTTAGACTTATTGCTAAAATGCCATCAGATCTATGTTTTGTCTATATTAACAGTCATGAGATATTAAAAATATTAATTAAAATGAGCCTACTTCATACTTCAGTTATGGCCTAAATTGTTCCAAATAAGTAAACTCAAGGTTGGACAAGATAGACTAAAAGTTACGCTATTCTTTAATTAGATATGCCTTATTAGTCAAGTTAGATGCCAATGTGGATATATCTATCCTACAAGGTTAATACAAATTCCTATCTAAGTGTGTTAACTACCTGTATAAAAGTCAAATCCAATTGGAGCCATGGAACAAAATAGGCTAATACTTTGGCTTCTGTTCCCATGTCACAAGGCCACAGAAGATGAAAGGGCAATAGTGGGGTGTTTTTACACTGTATCTCTGAGTGTCACCTATCCTTCTGAACAAGAAGGATAAGGAGAACCAGAAACAAATCAGTTTACAGTCAAAAACAGGAGAGTCAAACTGGGACTGATAGTCCTAACAATTTCCCAGCTAAGGGAAAACCAAGGTCAGCACAACCTGGACTCTGCATCACTGACAGCAATAATGCTAAGAAAGCCACAGTGCTTCTCCCAGACCCCAAAGCCTCCTTGGAGAGCCATCATGACACCCAAAATGACATACTTGTTTAAATCTTGGCTTTATACCAGGTCTTAAACACTGAGAGAGAAATTTTTAACCAAGGATATATAATAATAGTTCTACTCCTATGACTAAATGTCATAAGCCTCCAACCATCAAAATGGTTTCTAACAGGATGGGATCTAAAATAAATATATGCTGGACAGCTTCCACTGACATTAAAGGGGTTTTATGACACCAATCTTTGTCCCTGGCTTGCCCCAGTAAGGATTGGAGGATATATTTTAAAATTTCCTTAAATACAGGGAAGGCAAGGTAAATACCTTAACACGCTCAACTTATTTACAAATTTAAATACAGACAATTGTCTATCATGTTTATTCCTTCCATTGGAAAAGATACTGCTAAGAAAATCCACTAAATTATAAATTCAGATAATGAGAAAAATCACAGGGCTCTAAATGCCCTCATACCTACCCTAGATGACACTTGTGCTATTATAAGATTAAATGCTATATATATTTCTCTTCTTAATAACTCTGTTAATATATGTGATATGCTTTACAACTCATACAGGAACCATCTCAGACCATATCAGATGCTACGATGCCATTCGATAAACAATTCTGGGGATGGATTTCGAGTTTCCACTGTGGACAGCAATCCAACCAGATGCTGAACCACTCTCCACTGGACACCCTATGAGGAATATTCCCCACTTCTGGGGGAGACACCCACCTCCTGCCTCACAACATGAGACAGAACAAAATCTTGGCAATGTGATATATGATTAATGGGTCTCTCTCTTTTGGGCCTTAGATCCCTACCCTCCCCTCTCTGAGAAATACCCCAGCTTCCATAACTTCTTGTCCTATTCAGCAGGAAATAGATGAGAGAGAAATTTCTTCGTCCCCATTTCCCAACAGTAGTTGGGGTGTCGTCAGAGAGGGGGGAAATATGTGAGAGTTTAGGAGTGAGACCCCACACAATGTTGTCAAGCTCCTCCGTAACCCCTCCCAAGCCAGATCTTGTCTCTATTAAGCTTGCCTTGCCTCTTAATAGGCTCAAAAATGGGTACTGTTAATTCTTGTTTCTTAAACATGTATGTACTTTCAATAGGTTTAAAAATGGGCATTGTTAATTCTTGTTTCTTAAACTTATATGTACTTCTGGTGTTTTTATTTTCATCAAGTTCATTTAACCATTTTAGAAGGTAGAGTCTCACTCTGAAGACCAAACTATCTTCAAACTCACAAACCTCCTGCCTCAGCCCCTGCCCCTCCTCCCAGTGTTGTGATTACACATAGGCAGCACCAACTCAGCTTCAAACAGTTACATCCCTACGTATTTCCATAGTTATTTTAAATTTTTTTAAGGTTCTATGTCTTAGTTTTTCTAAAGAAAAATTCATTTGGGTTTTAGTCAATCTGATTCTAAAGGCATGACAAATCAGCACACCAATTTTTTTTCAAATCAACATCCCAAAGTTTCGTAGTAAGCCACACGCCACTGGGATGAAACTTCAAACCAGACACAATTTGAGGAAGGAAAGTATATATTGAAACTACAGATGGAGGGGAAGTTACATAACAGTGA
Source organism: Zapus hudsonius (assembly GCA_004024765.1). Taxonomy (NCBI): domain Eukaryota; kingdom Metazoa; phylum Chordata; class Mammalia; order Rodentia; family Dipodidae; genus Zapus; species Zapus hudsonius. The sequence continues at coordinate 14,971 of PVHP010026181.1, forward strand.
AAGAGGCTGGCCCTCTTTCGCAGGTCTGAGCAGAGAGAAAAACCTATCACCTATACCACACACAGAGAACAGGGAACAGGCAAGGGGGCCAAGTAGAGAATTTCTTCCCCTTTATGTAGCCTTAGGGTGGGGTCTTACAACCCTTCCACAGACTTAAGGGCTTCCTGAGTCTCTGGAATTTCCTTCCTGCATGGCCAACACAGGAAAAGATATTTACTTCCAGCTTCTTTGAGCTTCTTTACATTCTTCCCCTTGCTAAGAGGCTGCCTTCCTGTAAGCATGCTTAGAGACCCACCCAAGATAAATAAAAGATCCAAGTAGACAATAAAGCCTAACCATCACAAAAAGTAAGCTTAGGGCACAACCTGGTATGAGGGGCCATGAACAGAATGGGAGGAAGCTTAACTTCAAAAATAATTGTGTAGGCCTTCATCTCAGTATCCCAATTACTACTTCCTTCCCACACTGAGCAGTTGATCAAAGAGACGCACGAGGTCCCCAAAATGTGAGACTTCTGTCAAAGTTATTGAATGCCTGCCCCAAGCCTAAGGTAAGACCATATTGCTGAAGAAATCCCAAAGTGTCATCAAACAACACCAAGAGATTGTGCTAGATCCAGAATAGTAACCAGCTCCCAGATGGTAGCATGTGTAGCACTAGAAGATGTTTCATGAGCTACCAGGGGAAATTGGTCAAGGATATTTGGAGAAAGCAGAGAGCACTGATATACAATATAGACAGTAGTCACAAAAATGTTGAACATGTGGCTATGTGGAAGAGACCAGCAAGTCAAGAAAACCTCCTCTGTGCAATAGTGGCACTAAACCAAGCAACTTAATCTATGGCTTACTGATTGACTAAGAGATCCACTTAGTGACAAGTACCTCTTAACTAGAATTGGGATCCATGGCAAAATCCTATGGGGACCAAGGACCTGGGTTCCTAGGGGAAATTCACACTACCAGAGAGTAACAGAGAGGCTACACCCATTAGGAGCTACCAAAAATAGCAATGTTATCTCAATTAACCTGTATTGATATCACTCTCTGATGGAGATTCTTTATTTTTCAGTAGGCATTCAGAGATACAGGGACAACACAATTCCACCAACAAGACATTGGATGATAGCTGACATCCTGGCAGGAGACAAACCACACTTAGCCTTCACACAGGGCCCATATGAAACCTATGAGAAAGTGACAAGACAAACAGGAGACCAATCACCACAGCAAGTCTGATAACCCATGAAAGGTCAATGGAGACAGACACAAATGATACCCAACACAACCCAAGGCAAAGGTCCAGAGATACTTAAGATCTCAACAATAAAGCAGACATAAAACTCAGCCACTATGACTCAGGGAACTGAGCAGAAAAGGAGGAGGGAAGATTGTAAGAGCCTTGGTGGTGGAGAATATCCAGAAACATTGATCCCCCTCTGCAACAACATACAAATGGGAAAGGAAAAAAAGAAAAACTGGTTAACTCTGGTGCAGTTTATAACCCCCTAATCTATGAACATATCCAGTATGCACACCTAGGAAGGACCCCAGTGTGTACAGAGAGGAGGGAAATGGGGATACATTCACAAGATTTGCTCAAATAATGTATACACTTATTCATAATAAAGATATTTTAAAAATAGTAATTATTAGGTATATTGTATGATCAAGTCTTGTGACAGTACCCCCAATTCCCTCCTCCCTGTCCCCAACCAGCTAAGGGCTCTCCTCAGTGAAATTGCTAGAATGGTCCATGGGACAGGAGTTATAAATTGTGTAAGCAGTTGCCAGTTAAGGGGTGTGTGTGTGTGTGTGTGTGTGTGTGTGTGTGTGTGTGTGTGTGTGGTGTTCCATGGCTCTTACAATCTTTTTGCCCCCTCATCCACAGAGTACTCTCAGACATGGTGGGTGAGTTTTAAATCTGCTTTACTGTTGAGATCTTAAGAGTCTCTGTATTTCTGCTTTGGACTACGCTGGATATGCTGTTTCTGTCTCCATTGCCCTTTCTTAGGTTATCTGACTTTCTGTGGAGGCAGCTTTCTTGCTCCTCTCACCAATTCCTCAAAGGTTTCATTCAGGCCCTAGATGAAGGATGAGGAGTGGTTCTTCTCCTGCCTGGGTGTCAGCCATCATCTCAGGTCCTGTTGGTAGAATTGGGTTGTCCATGGTTCTTGCTGCCTTCTGAAAAATACAAATAGAATCTCCAACAGAGAGTGAGAACAGTATAGGTTAAATGAGACAAACATTATTAATTTGGTGATATTCTAACAGGTATAGCCTCTGTATACCCCTGGTTAGTGGGGGTTTCCCTTTGGAATCTGGGTTCTGGGTTTCCATAAGAATTTTCCTAGGATCCCAGTTCCAGCTAAGGTTTCCTTTCCACTAAGTGGATCTCTTAGCAAGCCATTGATTACTCACCTAGGTTAAACACCACTATTGTACAGATGAGAACTTCTTGGCTTGCTGGTCTCTGCTGTATAGCATTGTCCTTTGGATTGTCATAGCATCATTTGGTGTTGAATATCAATGTCCTCTGCTTTCTTAGAGTAACAATGGCCAATTTCACCTGACTGCTCATGTAATGCTTTCCAGCACTACACATGCTACCTTCTGAGAACTGTTTTCCTTTCCAGATCCAGCAGGATCTCAGTGTTGTGTAACACAACCCACTTTTTGATTGGATTGTTCATTTCCTTTATGTTTAAGGTTTTTTTCCTTTTTAGCTTTTACTTATCCTTGTATGAATGCTCTGTCAGATATTAAACAGACAAAGATTTTCTCCCATTTTTAAAGCTGTCTATTGACTTATCTGTACAATAACTTTCAACTTTCCTGAGTTTATTATTGTTGATTATTCACTCTTTTTAGAACCAGAGTCCTATTGAGGAAATCCTTCCCCATTTCTTATCATCTTGGACTGTAAACTATTTCTTTTACTGTAGCTTCCCCAGAATTTCAACTCTTACACCAACAGCCTAGTTCCATGAGGCTGACATTAGTGCAGGGAGACATAAGGATCTAATTTCCTTGTTCTACAGGTAGATATTTAGTTTCCCACCACTGTTTGTTAAAGTTGCTATCTCTCCTCTAATGTGTATGGTTGGCATCCTTGTCAAAAATCAGGTAGCTGTAGTAATCTAAACTCAACCTGGTCCTCTATACCAGTGGTCTATGTGCCAGATAATACTTTTAAGTGTAATGACACTTTATCAGAATTCTGATTAAAAGATCAGAAAAGTATACTGCTTACCAATTTGGACTAAGTGACTAAAAGGGGTTATACAGAGAAAGATGATAAAAGATACATAGTCCTATACATCTAATAACTTTTCAATTATGTTCTTGCACTTTTATATGTCACAATATGTCGTATGTTGCCTGAAATATTGCAATATCTGACTACTGCAGGGCTACAACAATGATCCATTTAACCTCAAATAGGTAGATGTGAAACATATCATCACCATCTTTCTAAATTTCTGTGTAAACTTCAGAAACATTTTGTATTGTCCATATCACCTATGTTATCCTAATATCCCATTAGGAATAATGATTCAAAAAAGCAAAATAAAATAAAACACTGAATGCCTAGCAGGAGTTGCTATTTTTTAATTGTATACTTGGGTTCTATAAAGTGACTATCTTAGAGATTGCAATAGCTTCTTTAAGAAGCATAGCATCTGGTGCATGATTAATACTGACTAAGCAAATAAAAAAAGGAAGATAAATTCAACTGCATTTAGAGACAAAAGAATATTGTAGATTAGGGAATTCTTTTCTACCTTTCTTTATCTGATTCAAACTCCGAGGGGAATTCTAGTAAGACTTCTTGAGGAAACCACAATTTTGTTACATTGAAGAATAAAAAAGAAATGTACATAGATTCTCGGCATGTAAACAGATTGTTTTCCCTGAAGTCTCTCTGTGCTAAGCAGTATGTCATTATCCTATGATTGTGAGATTCAGGTTATATATTCCTATTAATCCATATACTTTTTGGAAAACATACTGTGAAAACCTATTTGTAAAAACACATAGTTCATCTGCATACAAATCACATCAGAAAAAAATTAGTCATCCTTTCAGTCAATCATTGATCAACAGGTATTTGAGCCCATAGACTGTATCAAGCACTTTGATATTTGCAAAGCATATGTTGAAAATATATTGTTCATCTAATGAGGATTCCCTTGTATAAATCAAGTTGCTTTTCCATTGATAGTTTCAATATTTCTTGGTTTTCAGCTGTGGGCCACTTTATTACATATTTGCTTGGTATGAGCTCTTAGAAATCATACTATAAAATGCCCAACAAATTTATTGTACCTTGATTTCTATGTCCTTCCTCATACTTAGGGAGTTTTCTGAAAAAAAAAATGAAATCAGCTGCTGATGATCTGATCCTATAAGCTGAAAACTCTGACGATTCCACCAAGATTTAAAAAAAAAAACTGTTACAACTAAATTTCATAAATTTGCAGATTATAAAATAAGCATACTAAAAGATAATCAGTGTGACAGAAATGCATATCCTGATAACTATAAAATTATGGGGATTTGGGGGATGGCTCAATTGATGAAGCACTTGCCATGCAAGCATGAGATCCACAGCACCCATGTAAACACCAAGGGGGTGTGACACTCACTTGTAATCCTATCACATGGAGAATGCAGATAGAGAATTCCCTAGGGCTAGGCTAGCCAAATCAGTGAGCCTTGAGTTCACGTATAATAACTTACCTGGAGAAAATAAAGAAGAGTGCCATCGAGGAAGACATCTATGGTGATATAAATGTGAAATGCCCCCATAGCATCATGTGCTTATGATTAGGCCTCATGCTCAATCCAAAGCTGATGAGCCTTTGGGAGATGGAGCCTTGCTAGAGGAGGTGTGTCACTAGGGATGCGCCTTGCACTCTATTAACCCTGTGTGCCAGTGCTAGCTAGGTCACTCTTGTTGTTTCCTGTGAACTATCATGGAAAGACATGGTGCTAAGCATCTGCTCTGCCAGGCATTCCCCAACACTGTTGAGGCTTTCATTAGAGACTGTAAGCTAAAATAGATACTTTCCTCTCATCAGCTCTTTTTGCTTGGTTTTGTACTAGGAAGGAGAAGATAATTGCTACTATACCCAAATCAATCTCTGCCCCTACACACACACACACACACACACACACACACACACACACACACACACACACACACCAAAATCCATGCACATATCACATAACTTCTAAAAATTGATGGAAGTAATTGAAGAGGATGTCATAAATGGAAAGATATTTCACATTCATGTATTGCAAGAATTCATATTAAAATAGCTATAGTATGAAGACCAACCTAGAGATACAACATAATTCTAGTTCAAATTCCAGTTGCATTATCATATAAATATAAGAATATAAGGGCTCAGGCAGAATTCATTTGCAGTGGCTAGAGGACCTGGCACATCCATTCATATTCTCTTTCTCCTCCCCCTCTCTCACTCTCTCTCTCTTTCTCTCTCTCTCTCTCTCTCTCATCTCTGTAAATAAATAAAAAAATTGAAAAATAATGTTGAGCACATTGAGATAGGCACATGTGCACACACATGCGTTGCACAAACATGGACCCACACATACATGTTTTCCCACAAACATACATACATACATACACACATGCCATACACACAGAAAAAATATTATCCTAAACTTTTCATGAAACTATAAATATCACAGACAGCCAAAGCAATCTTAACCAAAAATAATGCTTGGAGACACCACTATCCAAGATTTCAGTATACATTACAAAGCTATAATAATCAAAATGCCATAGTATAGTATAAAAGCAGGCAATAAAAGAGGGGAAAGGACGAGAAATAAACCTAAATACACACTGTTACAGTCAGCCACATGCAACTGGGGTGAATCTCCAAACCAGGCACAATATGGGGGAGGAAAGTATTTATTGAAACTACTGATTGAGGGGAAGTGCTGTAACAGTGAACGAGACTGACCCTCTTTCACAGGTCCGAGCACAGAGAGAAACCCATCACCTACACTACACATAGAACAGCAAACAGGCAAGAGTACATGGAGAGAATTCTTTACCTTTATATAGACCTAGGGTGGGGTCTTGCAATTCCATCCCACACTTAATGGCTTCCTAAGTCTCTGGAATTTCCTTCCTGCACTGCCCACACAGGAAAGGATGTTTACTTGTAGCTCCTTTGAACTTTTTTACATCCTGCCCCCTACTGAGAGGTGCCGTCCTGTAAACATCCTCAGAGACCCACCAAAGATTACTTGAAAGGTCAAGTTGACAACAAAACTTTACCATCACAATCCACCCCTTGTCAACTTGATATCAAGCCATATATCCTTACATCATACCTAATTTCCAAATGAAGACAGTAATAAGATTATAATTCTGCCTAACATTATATAACTCTCCCACATACAACTGCAGACATGTAATCTCCCCACAACATAAGGCAAGGCCCCTTAATTTAGAGTTCTATAAACCAAACAAATTACATATAATGGCACAGAGTAAACATTTTCAAGTACCTTGAGGCATAATAAGGAAAGACACAGCAAAGGCAAACTCTACATCAGGAAACATCCTTATCTGCAATTCAAGTCCCATACCACAACTGGTGACTGACAGCCTCCAGATTTTCCGATTCTGTCCCTCCAGCTTGGCTGAGTACCTGGGGAAACTTCCATCCCAAGCCAACAGCACTCCATGGCAGCCCTTGCAAAGTCCTGGTATGTCCAAAACATCTTTGGGTCTCCATTGCAAACTACGGTCCACCTTCCAAAGGCTTCACTTGCCAATCAGGGACTTCATGCCCTGTTCCATATACCGCATCTCAGCAACGGCTCCTGGAACCGTGTGCACTTCATGACTACTCCATGCATGCATTTTTCATGCTTCCAAAAGCAATACCAGGCATGCAGGAAACAGCCATCTTGTTAATTTAGGGACAAAATACACGTGACTTTGAAGAGCAGATTCCTTTCTTTCAGCGATTTCCTTTCCAAAGAGTTTGTACAGTCCATCTTTCTGTCCTTCCTGGGTGGAAACAGCTCAGGCATCTCTCCAATGTTGGGCCATAATCAAAAGCCAGTCTCTGGGCCAGTAAGTTAAACTTGCTTTGAGGTTTTTCCAACTTTAAATCTTAAATTCTCAGTCCCATATCCATAGCCAAGCACACAGTCCATTACTTAAATTTAACCTTGGTCAAACTCTATGGGCATGGGAAATAGGAAGCATCCACCCCTTGACCAAGGCACACACTTCTATTAAGGTTTTCTACAGTCTCTCCTTCCCCGTAGAAAGTTCACAAGTCAAGCCTCCAAATACAATTCTCTCTGCACTGAGCATTTCCAAATTCTCACCAGAATAGTCTAGAAAACTTGGTTTACCACTCTGGAAGGCATCTTCACTTGCAAGTACCAAGTCCATGTCAAATCCTCCAGCACACAAATTCCAGAAGATCAAAATCCACATGGTCAGATTCATCTCAGGGAATCACCCAATTTCTGGTACCAAATTCTGTCGCAGTCAGCCACACGCCGCTGGGATGAATCTCCAAACCAGGCACAATTTGGGGAAGGAAAGGAATTATTGAAACTACAGATTAAGAGGAAGTTCTGTAACAGTGAAAGAGGCTGACCCTCTTTCACAGGTCCGAGCAGAGAGAGAAACCCATCACCTATTCTACACACAGAACATCAAAAAGGCAGGAGGGCAAGGAGAGAATTCTTTAACCTTTATATACCTAGAGTGGGGTCTTGCAATTCCATCCCACACTTAATGGCTTCCTGAGTCTCTGGAATTTCCTTCCTGCACTGCCCACAAGGAAAGGACGTTTACTTCTAGCCCCTTTGAACTTTTTACATCCTGCCCCCAACTGACAGGCTGCCTTCCTGTAAACATCCTCAGAGACCCCCCCAAGAGTACTTGAAAGGAAAAGTTGACAACAAAACTTAACCATCACACACACAAACACACATATTTGATATTTTGTTTATGTGTGTGTGTCTTTGTATGCAATGTGACATGTTCACATGAGGGTATGTATGCATGTGTATGTGCCTTTGTACTTTGCACTCATCTGTCATGGAGTACTTGCTGTGGTGGTTGGGTGTCAGATAGCCTGCTCCATCACTCTTCCAATTTTTTATTTGAGTCAGAGTCTTTTACAGACCCCAGAGTTTATCATTTTTTCACAAGCTCCTGAGATTAACAGATTGCTGCTCTCCTATAAGATTGGTATTATAGGTGCAGATGGCCATACTTGGCTGTGTACGTGATCCTGGGAATGGAACTGTAGCAGTCTCTCTGGCCTCTCTGGGCTTCATGCTTGCACAAGAAAGTGGTCTCAACCACTGAGTCATCTCTCTAGGAGCACGCAACAGGTAAAGGGTAGTCTGTCTCCTCAATAAATGATGTGGGCGGGGAAGACGTGGAAAGCCACATGGGAAAGAATAATATTGGACCCTTATTTTATACCGCATATAAAAATCAACTCAAGATGGATAAAAACTTAAATATAAGGCATCAGTCTCACCCTGCAATTTCCTTCAGCTTTAAGAAGACTCATTACAATCCTCCTACTTCTGCCTCCCAAGTGCTGGTATGAAAGGTATGCACCACCATGCCCAGCCATTCACTGTTTCTTAATACTCTCTGGTCTTTAGAAGAAAGAGATCTTTTAGTTCTCATGCTTTGCCTTCCACATGTGGGCATATATGCCCTCCAGAGTCTTTTTACCTCTAGATATTTCTCTGTGATGGAGATTCTCTCCATGTCCCCTCTCCCCTTCCAGCCAGGCAAGGAGGAGAATTCTCTAGGTTGAATCCCAGCTACCTCCCTGGATCTTAATTCCCTATACCATAAACCTCACAATCCATGATTTCTCCAAAATCAACTAAATAAATCATAAATTTTAAATTAACCTAATATTGTAAAACTACACTAAGCAAGATTTTGATGACATTGCCTCAATTTCAAGAAAACACCCCAAAGTTCTAAAATGAGTAAATGCTGGTAGAGGTGTGGGGAAAGAAGACCCCTCATCAATGTTGCTGGGACTGTAGACTTTTATAGAAATAAAAGTCAATATGGAAGTTCCTCAGAAATCTAACAATAGAGTCACCATTTGACCCAGCCCTACCACTCCTGGGTAAATACAATAAAGACACTACTCTTTGCTATGAGATACTTGCTCAGCCATGTTTGTTGCTGATCTAATCACAAAAGATAGGCAATGGAACCAGCCCAGATGCCCACCTACTGATGAATGGATAATGAAGATATGATATGTACACACAATGGAATTCTATTCAGTGGTAAGGAAAAAATGTAACTCGAAGAAAAATGGATCAACCTCAAAAAGTTATACTTAGTTACACAGGCTCAGACTGAGTTTTTATTCACCTTTGAATATCAATTCTAAGTTTTTCTCTGGACACTATCTGTTTCATATTTGTCTATATTCTTGTCTTCTTAGTACTACCCTGTCCCCCATTCTGATGCCAATGCCTAATTACTGAAATCTCATAAACCTTTTTATATATTATATGCTTTTGAATTTTTTTGAATTTTTGAATCACAAGTATATGAGATATTTTCATCATATTCAGACTCAGGGTACTCTTTTCTCCCTCCCACTTTTACTGAGCCCCTTCTTTCATGCCGTGTGTGGTTAGTGTGTGTGTGTGTCTGTGTGTGTGTATGTGTGTGTGTGTGTGTGTGTGTGTGTGTGTGTAACCACTGAGTCTACTTTCAGTTTTTAGAGATTTTTATTTATTTAATTAGAAAAAAAAAGAGAATGAGAAGGATATGGGCACACTAGGGCCTCTAGCCACTGCAAACAAACTCCAAGTGCATGTGCTCCTTTGTGTAACTG
>PVHP010026182.1:0-24861 GCA_004024765.1 Zapus hudsonius
AAAAATGACCAAGGAGCTGGGCTTGGTGGACACCTTTAAAATCAGCACCCACATAAAGCCAGCGGCACAAAGTGGAGCATATGTCTCGAGTTCATCTGTAGTGGAAGGAGGCCTGGTCAGCAATACTTTCTCTATCTTAAATAAAAATATGTTAACAAACAAAAGAGGGGATTTCTTCCTTTCTTTTATTCTGCTTGTGTGTGGTTCATGCACATGTGTATCCAGATGTGCATTCCGTGCAGGTGTGTGTGGAAGCCAGGGGAGACCGCTGGGTGTCCTTATTGCTCATTCACACATATCCATGAGATGGGGTCTCTCCCTCAACCTGGAGCTTCTGACCCTCAGTGAACCCCAGTGATCCTTCAGTCTCTGTCCCCTGTGCACTGGAGTTTCAGACCTGTGTACTCACACTCAGATTTTTATGTGACTTTTTCCACGTGCTGTGGCTTTAGTCTTTCCTTAAAAGCCGCAATTTCTCTTAAATGAACCTATGAACTATGCAGTTTTCCATGAATGCCTGTTTCCTACTTCCCATGCATTTATGACTTTGCTCTAGCTTCTTCCTAGATCCCAGTTTCCCTTCAATAAACACAACTTGTGATTTCTCCCTAAATAAATTTAATCATTCATAATTTATCCTTCTTGAGTTCATTTTTATCAATTCTTTGTTAAAAATAGAACAGGGCCCAAAGTTGGGGTTCATAAACTTGGGGGAACCTTCCTGAAACTCTAAATCCTGCATCAATACCATGTCTACATTATCCCAAATGAACCAAGACTAAACAACACAAGAGTTTTTTTCTTTTTTTACGCTTCACGAATTTGCGTGTCATCCTTGCGCAGGGGCCATGCTAATCTTCGCTGTATCGTTCCAATTTTAGTATATGTGCTGCCGAAGCGAGTACAACACAAGAGTTTTTGTGCAGCAGAGCAAGGATACCGTGGACACAGGCGGGCGTTCAGACCCTTCTTGCTCTCTCGACTGTAGGTAGATTCTCTTACAGCCCAAATCTGACTGGGTTCCTCTAGAGACACTGTTTTCTCTTGTGAGAAAGGCTCGAAACTTCACCATGATGGGCCAGAGAGATGGCTAAGTGGTCAAGTGAACTTCCTGTGCAAATCCAAGGGGCTGAGACTGCTGGAGTTTGAACCTCCAGAGCCCATGTAAACAGCTGGGTGGCCAGTGCACCTGTAATCCCCCCCCCCAGGGAGAAGAGAGATGCGAGAACCACCTGAGCTCATAAATGTCAAGCTCCAAAATCAGTATGAGAGTCCATCGCAAAGAAAATTGGCTGTGTGATGGAGGGGATGCCTGATGTTCTCCTCTGGCCACCTCAGGTGAGCCCATGGAGCCCAGAGGCAGAGTCACTTCCCCCGAGGGGGTGCCCTGCAGCCCGGAGACCCTTTCCACTGAGGGCATTCTCAATTGCTGCCCCTCTATCAGCACAAGGACTGCTGAATCACTGATCTCGCAGGGCCTGGCATGCAGCTGGGCTGCAGCACTGAAGCCCTTGCCTCTCTGAAGGGCATTAGGAAAAGGTCTCACAGATGGCCAAAGCACAGCGCTGGGGGCTGGAGAAATGGCTTGGTGGGTACAGTGTCTGCTATGCAAGCATGAGTACCTGAGTTTGGATCCCCAGAAGCCCTGTAAAAGCTGGTCAGGCATCTATAATTTCAGTGTGCTTATGGTGAGAAGAAAGGCAGACACAGGAGAATTTCCCAGAAGCTCATGGGCCAGCTAGCCTGACGAACACAGATGTGAAAAACAGTGAGAATGAGAGACCTGCCTTAAACAGGTGGAAGATGAGGACTGACACCAGAAGTTATCCGCTAACCTTCACACACATGCTGCGTGAAGCATGCACATGCCACACTCACACCCATGAATACAACACACACATACCACAAAGTATCTAAAAACAAAAAATGGTCCTTGTATTTGTGAGGCAAAAGGTCCTTGTATATGGTGGGTCTCTAGCCATAACAGTTTCTGGCTCAGCTCCTCCTCTGCCTCTCTCCTGCAGAAACACAGAGTCACACACCCCAGGCTTTGCAGCCCATCGCCAGGCCCTTCTTGGGACAGCAGAGTCAGCTGAGCTGCCCTAGGAAGAACCACCCTTCCTCCTCATCCCACCTGCCAACGTGGGATCAGAATACCTGGAGACAGGGCTGGTTCAACACACTCACACAAGCCTGGGAGTTGCACAGCTAGCCTGGCAGGCAAGAACTGACCAGTGGAGAAAGGCTGTGGAGTGGTCACGAAGGTCAGACTCATGGGTTTAGGACTTGATTTTAAGACCTCGAGAGACAAACCTGTCATTCTCTCTTGAATCAGCTTCTTTCTCAAGAGCCCGGACAACATCTTCCAGCTGCAGAAGTTTGATCTTCATGGCATTCTTCTCACTCTCCGATGCTACTTCAGTCTCTGTCTCCACCACAGGACCTAAACTCCTGGCCTCCTGTGGGTCTTGGAGCTCAAGGCAAGGCAGTGAAGGAGGCTCCATCTTGGCAGGGATACCCTCTCCATCCTCTGAAGCCTGCACGTGACCTGCTGCAGGGCCCAGATCCTTTCTCAGGCTGTCAGCTTGCTCCTCCAAATCATCTGGGCTCAAACATGACTGTTCCAACATCTGGGGCTGAGTGGGTAAGGATAGCTCCTGGGCATCAGGCTGGCCCAGGCTTGCTGGGACCCTGGCAGGAGGCTCTGGTTCCTCTGGGACAGCTCTCTGCTCAGCACTGGGCAGACCCTGACAGTTCTCTCTGAGGTCCAGGCTCTCAGAGCCCTTCTCCAGGAGAGGGGCTGGGGCGTATGTGGTGCCAGCACTATAAAGCTGACCAGGCACATCCTGGTCCTTGCTTTGCTCCTGGCCAGTCATGGCTACTGCTCTCTCTGTACCAGTGTCGAGGGCTAGCTGGGCTAGTGGCTGCAACCTGCCATCTGGACCCAGGGGTGTGGAGCTGGGTATCCTCTCCAGCTCACCACCCACCGCAGTGAGTCCATCTTTCAGTAGGGCTCGCAGTGCATCTGCCTCCTGGGCAAGCCCCTCCACCTGCTCCCTGTAGGTCTGCTCCAGCTTCTCCTTCTCCAGGGTGAAGGATCTGCAGATCCGTGCCTGCTCTCCACTCATCATAGCCTGAAGCTTCAGCTGCTGCCTCCTACAGCGAGCCAGGACCTCCTTCTCCCTCTCCTCCCGCCGCTCCTTTTCCAGGTCCAGCTGGGCCGCCAGCTCCTTCACGCGCTGTAGGTGCGTCTGCAGCAGCTGGTCCTTCTCACACTGATGCTGCAGGGACAGACTCTCGCAGCGGGCAGCATGCTGGGTCTCCAGCCATAACAGCTTCTGGTTCAGCTCCTCCTCTGCCTCTCTCCTGCAGAAACAGTCAGGCCCTTCTGCCCATGGAAGTAAAGGCCACCTGAACTCCTGCCCTATGCTCCTCAGCAGTCTCTCTCTCTCTGCCCTTCTCTCCCTCTCCTCTCTCTCTCTCTGTAGCCTTCCTTGTATCCCTTCTTTCCACTCCCTGGAATCTTCTGTGGAGTCTACAGAACTATACACAGAAGCCAGTGTAGAAATCACCATGCTTGGTGGCTTATATAGAATTAAAATTCCTGCCCATGTAAACACGACAAGTGCTTAGTCACGTGAGGCTGGTGGCATCTCACAGTGCTTCTGAGCAGTGCTGGTCTATCTATGTTAGTGAGCTGGGTAAAATGTACCCATGGCTCCAAAACTAGCCTTGAAAACCTTTCAAGCCACTCATTCTGGGGAGAACTGGAGATTGTGGAAGTGAGATGAGGGCTAGACAAGCACGTGCACTCTGGTGTGTGTGTGTGGGGGGGTGCTGTGCACTCTCCAGGGCAGGAGACACAGTGCTGTGGGGCTAGGTGTGGCTACACTCCTGTGCAGGAGCTGCCAAGAGCCCAGCTGAGCAGCTCCTTGGAATAAGGGGCCTAGTGTATCCTAGACACTACGAGGAAGAAGGAACTCCATATCTAGCCTTCAGTCACCTCATGGGCCTACTGGGAGTTCTGCTCTAATCCCCTATCATATGCCCATGGGTTGAAGAGGAAATAGCTTAAAACTCAGGGAGAGCATGTGTCTTAAGAGAGGCTCTTTCTCTGTCTTTCAAGATAGCAACAACCAGCCTGAGTGCCTCTGTTAGTGTTACCCTGGAGGAGGAGGAGGAAGAGGAGGAGGAGGAAGAGGGATCTCACTGTCTCAAACCCCACATTGTCTGAGAAAACCCAGGCCCCAAACCACTCCACCAGAAAGTGCCCACCTCACTGGGTCTGAGATGTGATCTCCCTATGATGGCCACTTGGCTTGCTGCTATCAGCATAATGACAGGGCTATATCCCCTCAGCACCAGCCTTGGGACCCAGCCGGCCTCAGCACAACACCTACTATCTGTTCAGTCTGGGCCAGTGGGAGGCCCTGGGAATTTGGAGTAGGCGTAGCCAGGCCAAGAGGCGGGAGGATTCATCTGTGTGTGCCAGGGAGCACACCCTTCATAGGCTCTTGTCCTCAGTAGTTAAGCACTAATTTACCAAGTTGATTTCATGGTACAGAGGACAGGCGGCATGTCTCAGGTAACTGACACAGTAAAACAAAACACTACACTCAGGTTTTTCACCCTTTTTCCTCCTTGGTATTTTTATTCTGGAGGGGAGGGCTTCTGGATTTTTCTCCATATCCCCATCTGCTTACTCTATGATGTTCTGGATAATAAATGATGGAGACTGTATTATCTTGCCTACCCCACCAGCCCAAGGAAGGAGGGAAAGAACAGAGTTCAAATGCCACACAGCAAACTGCTTCATGGCCAAAGGTGGAAAGTAAGTCTTTATACAGCAACATGTTCTTTCAGTTCTTATCCACCTGCCCAGAGGAAACCTGCCTGTTCCTGGGCACAGTGATCCTGACCAGTGTACCTAAGCCTGACATCAAGGTTAGGTTCTTAGTGAGCAGCCCTGGGTGAGAACGCGCAGAAGACCTTATCTGTTGCAGCTGGTTCTGGTGCCGCAGGTGCATCTCCTCCTCCAACCGACGGGCCAGGCCGCATAGCGCCTGCGCACAGCAGTGCGCCAGCCCAGCCTGCGCAGGCTCAGGGCTGTGCTCTGCATCCCGCAGCTGCTCCTGCAGGCCCAGGATGACTTCCTGTGACTTGGCATACAGCGCCTCCAGGTCGGCCTTCTGGCCCTCCAGCATGCTGACCTCACGCTGGCGTGCCTGTTCCATCTCCCTTTTATCCTTCTCGAAGTTCTTCTTCATGACCTCAACTTCCCTTTCATAGTAGTTCACCTACAGAGAGAAGGGTGAGCAGTGCTCATCAGGGGGTCCTAACAATGACCAGACAGAAGACCAAAGTAACGGGAGGCCATCAGGCAGGACACCCAAATAGTCAATGGCCCACACTCCACCAGGCTCCAGGGTCTGAAGAAGTCTATGGCAATGTCTGGGATAGCGATGTTCCCAGGGGGCCCAATGTGGCTTCATTCATCAATGTCATCCCTCCATAGTGATCCCCTAAGGCAAGTTCAGTAAAGTCTTGGGGGCCATCCAAGACCAGTGTGGTAGCCCTCAATATCCTATAAGCCCTGAGAGGAAGGGACATGATCCAGATATGTGTGGGCAAGACTATGCTGTGAGCTTTCCATATATACACCAGGAAACCTAAGGATACAGAGGCAGGACAGAGATGAAGGAACTGGACACAGACACAAGGCCAAGAATGATGAGCACTGACTGGTAAACCCTACCAGCTTAATATCAACTAGAAAATAAGTTCATGTAAGGGGCTAGACATAGCAGGGAGGTACTGGACCACAGAGGGTATAAGACAGGCTGCTCGCACTTGATCACTGGGATTCCTAAGCAAGGAGGGCTGCCCCCAGCACATGCTGGTGTAACACTTGGGACATATTCCCAATCCCTGCCCATCAGTTGTTCCCATGTCTGCTTCCTTCCAAAGAGGGTCTGGGATGAAAAGTCAGTTTTGTTTACATTTCTTTACAACCTCTCCTCCCAGAAGAAGGGTCCTTATGAGGCAGATGAGTGGCAGAGCTGGCTGGCATGAGCCTGTGGCCCCCACTCCCCTGACCTTGGTCTCCAGCTGGATCCTGAGGTCTTGGTAGTGCTCCTTCACCTGTTCCATCATCAGTTCTGTCTTTAAACTCACTGGAGTGGAGTCACCCACAAACAGAATGCCTAAAAAAGGGAAATGTGCTGTGAACACCATGTCAAGGACGCCTGGGTGCCTTCCAAATCCTTCAATCTGACCTCTGGAAAGCTTTGATCCTCTTGGCCTCTCTTGGTAAAATCATTCCCCACATGTGGGACTGGCAGGAGGGACACTGTGCCCTATATCTGCATGCTAAGGAGTGTGAGGCTGGTAAAAAGGCTCATGCTTTGCTCAACAAAGTGATGCTTCCAAGAACTCAGAGGTTCAAGTCTTGACCAGATCATCAATTACTTAGAGAAAACCAGGGGCTCCTGCAAAAATTCATCTGGCTCTTTAACACTCCAAAAGATCCCTGTCAGAAAGCACCGTCACTCACCCTAAATTTGTCTCCCGATGATGGCAGGTGCACAGAGGAAATAGGAAGGCAGGATAGAGTTATGATGGCCCAGCAACCTCATCTGTGGCTTCATATCCAAGTCTCCACATACTTGCAAATGTTCACATGTGTGCATGGGGCTCAGAGATTTGGCCTCTATTTTGTGTTTTCTTGGTGGCTCTGTGTGATTTGCTATTATACCATACGTTGACACGGGACTCTCTCACCTAAGTCCACCAGACTAAATCCTGGTGGTATAAAGCTCTGACTGGTGACAGGGCAAAGTGTGAGCAGCTCCATACGGCTTATCCCCACATTTTGGATAGGGGGCCACATGCCCTTTGCAACTCAGGCTCCTGACTGCATAGCACATTCAGGTGGGGATCTGTGAATGACCCCATGTTCTGGTGGGACCACAGCATCATTTGCCTCCACTGGAAGGGGGTGTGCCAAGGACTACCTTCCATTCCTTCCTGAAACTCCCTGGGGATTCTGCTATCCACCAATGCCCCACATACACAGAGGTCCCTATTCTGTTCCTCTGGAAGACCCCAGATTAGCTCTTTGGAGTACATTTATTTTTGTTTTATTACGTAAGTAGTTTTAGGACAACAAGGGTACTCCATGCATTCTCAAAGCCAAAGATTAGAATGTAGAAATGAACTATAATAAACTATAAGAATGAAATGTGGGAATGAACTATGGGAAATAACTGTCAGAATATTTCTTAGGGACCTTACAAATAACTTTCCTTAGAATATTCTGAGATGCTTTTTCTACTAAATTCCTCACTTAAAACTTGCTCTGAAGTTAATTTCACAATGTGTAATCCACCACTTAAAGTGATATGACTAGGCTTCCACTGCCTTGGTGCACCTTTACCCAGAACAGCATAGATGACAAATATTGACAAGCAATGTTTAGAGATGTTGACTGTCCTAAACTGTGCTCTTTGCCCCACTTCCTCAGTGACCTGGTTGCACTCCTGATCCAGAACAAGTGTGCATGCGTGAGAAGTACTGACCATAGCTTTGAAAACAACATGGTCAGTAAAAAATTGTCCATAGCACTGCCACAGATTTGTGTGTGATTGTATTTGTGAATGGACTGTGTGTGTGTGTGTGTGTGTGTGTGTGTGTTCTGGATCATCAGAATCCAGCAGGTCATACCCATAAATCCCTTCCTTTAACAAATGTTTAAAAAATTATTCAAAGTCAATTGTTCCTTGCCCTTCACTCACATGTTTCCTGTCCTTTGCTCATGTAAGTAATTCTTCACATATTACTGGTTTTTGCTGTTCGATAAAACCCTCAATGAGCACCTGTCAGCAGAGTTAGAGCTGCAGAAGCATCAGAGCAGCGGCATAAGCAGCGGGTTCACTCTTGGTTTAACCGACTCCAAGGCTCAGCTTCCCTTCAGGCTCTGCTCTAAGAAGCATCTAGCCCATTCTCGGGCAAACACATCCAAGGGTCAGTTTCTATAATTCCAGGAATGTGACCCCCAAGTGGGCATTAGAGCCCAATGTTGACATGACTGGGGGAGTGGTTGGGGCTGCCAGGTCCCCATGGGCAGCAGACAGATGGGGCCATGAGTGTCACATGCAGCTGCTGGAGGGAGCAGGATAGAAGCAACTGTCCCTGCCTGAAGTAACCAATGGGAAGCAGACTAGTCAACCCCTGCTTTCCCTGAGGACTGTGGCACCTCCATGATTTCCCTCCAGGCCTTCAGAGAAGGCCAAGAACATTTCAACACAGGCCTTTGCCCCAAATCTATTAACCGAGAGCATAGAAAGTCCCAGTGTGGTCTCCTCTGAACCCAGCACACAGGAGCTTCTTCCTGTCTAGCCCGTGTCTAGCCCTCCATGACCTTCCATGCCTGGCCCTGCTGCAAGGCTGCCTGTGACCTCTAACAGAATCCACCATGCAAACATTCCCTCATAGACTTGTCTCCTCTAAAGTCAAGATGAGATCACCAGAGCCTTTTTGATTTCTACCCAAATGGCAATACCTTCCAACCTCACCTCTGGTCTCCAAGGTGCCATGTCAATGTCCAGCCTTATGGCCACATCCAAGAGCCTCTCCCACAGGCTTGGTTCCTACCTGCTGGGCCACGTCCAGGGAGCCGTCTTCCATGGGTGCCAAGGGTCCCTAAAGGGCTCTGCCGACTCCCAGGCAGCTGTGCCCGCAAGCCTTCCAGCTCTGCTTGCAGCTCATCATTTCGGTCCTGTAGGTCCTGTGTGGGCAGAGCCAGACCCCTCCTCCAGATGCTGCAGCCACTCAGCTCTGGGGGGCTGAATCCATGTCTAAGGAGCATCCACCATGGGCTAGGGGGGGCAGGTGTGGACACTGGATTTCTAGCATTAACACTAAACCTACTCTAAGCATTTTCAGGGCCTAACTGAAATGGGATTATTTCTTGACCTTCTTGTACCGTTCACCATTTTCTATCACAAGATATATGGTAAGGAAGGGCGGCTCAAGGAAAAACAGTGGAGACCAAGATGAAACATGGGGAACACCAGCCAGTGGTGGCACAGTGCACCTGTGAGGACCAACATCCCGGGACATGTCCAGGGCTGGGCCTCTCTCCTCAGCTGCTTTAGAACTGGCAAAGGATTCTGTAGGTACAGCTATTAATACCTAAGAAAATGCCACTTGCTTTAGATCAGATGCCATAAACTAGAGATACACTAGGCAGTAAGAAAGGATGATGGTTGGCGAGCAGACGCCAGAGAGGGCAGAGACTGACTAGGCAACAGAAAATGGGACTTGGGAAAGATAGCTATCAGGCAGGGTGAAGAGTCTACGTGTGTGGCTGCCATCACTGTCTCTGCACATTCATGAAATGTACCTGGACAAGCAGGCTCTAGCATTTGCTCATTAAAGGGACAGGAAGTATCTGGCATTTTCCTGAGAGGTTTGGAGCACTGCAGATGTTTGAGAAGCACAGCAACAATTAGTCCTGGCTGTGGGTTCATGTCGTCAATATGACTCTCCAACCCAAAGATCTGCTGAAATGAGACCATGTGTTTTCAAGAACAAGCTTCCGCTCTGCAGAAGTGCAGTACAGTGTGGTAGTTTGAATGTGATAGTTGGTATGGCCCCATAGACTCAGGCATTTTTTAAATGAAATGTGATATTTTTAAAAGTTTTTTACTTATTTATTTGCAAGCAGAGAGAAAAGAGAAAGAGAATAGCTTCCAACCACTGCAAACGACATCTGGCTTTATGAAGGAAGTAAGACTCATTAGGCTTTGCAGGCAAGTGCCTTAACTGCCGAGCCATCTCCCCAACCCAACTCAGGCATTTATGATTAAACTTTCTACTTGAGCCCCTGGCCAGCAGATTCCTGTGAGAATGGATGTGTCATTTGGGGCAGATTTGATTCTATCCCCAAGGTGTGTGGACAGGAGTTTGAGCTCTGGCTGTTAATGTTCATGACTGTTGGTGGTTTCCCTCTCTGCTTGGATCCAGCTTCTTCCCCCATTGATGGTGCTCCCCTGGACTCTGTAAACATGAAATAAATCTGTTCCTCCCATAAACTGTGTCTGGTTGGATGCTCATTCCAGCAGTGTGGAGCTGACTGCAATAACCAGTTTGACCTCTAACTTGCCAGCTATGTAGTGAGAAAAACCTTGAACTCCTGGTTCTCCTGCCTCCTTCCATGGGATTAAATGTGGGCACCATTACACCCAGTTTATGTAGTGTTGAGGACTGAACCCAGAGTCTTGTGCCAAGGGTACTAGGTAGGCATTCTACCAACCCAGCTACATCTCTAGTCCCTCTTTTACTTTTTGATGTGCTAAGTAGAAAATAGTATCTCAGGAGAGACTTGAGTCATATTTTATTAGTACAACCTGGAAGCAGCATGTAGAGAATCATTTCTACCCAGTACCCTGTCCCCTTTGTGGTGCTTTCTGACACCTCTAAATAGCTTTCTTGAAAACACGTCTCCAAAATTCAGCAGCATCAGAAAACATGGCTTTACTCCATTGACAATCAGGCTGGGGAGCATGGACAGTTGTGACTGGAAGGAGGTATGTCATCTCCATGGGATGCCTAGTAGAGTAAGGGACCTGGCTGGGCTCATATTGTCACACTCAGTGACTTTCACTTGGGGAATCTTAAGGGCATTGGAGGTAACTGTGGGGGATTACTGCACTAGCCAAAAAGAGACTTCTGTGATGAGCCCAACAATTAAGTCCTGTAGCCCCAAGTAGCTGCAGGCTCCAGGCCCTTGTAGCTTTTCTTGTCTGATTAGTGGGAAACAGCAAGCTTACAAAAGAAATCAGGGGTGAGAAGGGGGCCCAACACAACACAACAGAAAGCAGCTCTTGGGGGTATGGAGAGGAAGGCTGGGCCCACAGGTGTCTGTGGGGAAAGGTCAGCCTGGCTAAGCACATCCCCAGAAGATGGGAAAGTCGGGCATCTGTTAAGGGCTGGTGTGCAGACACTCAGAAGAAAGAGTCTATTTGGGGGTTCCTGACCAAGACATGCTACTCCAAAGCAGCAGTACACATGTAAGGAAGGAGAATCTCTCAGGAGATCTGCCTAACATCTCACTCTCCTCTTTAGCAAGGATGCCTCACCAAGAAAACAGACTGCAGGCTGAAAGAAAAAGCAAAAGTGACCCCAATCATGGACATCAGGCTGAGGCAGCATCTTGTGCACGCCACAGTGATGTTAAAGGACACTCCTACTGACCAGACTGGCTGTCTAGCAAGCAGCCCTCTTCTGTAGCATTCACAAATTTCTATGTTGCAAATTCCCTAACACAGCTAATTTAAAGCTATGATATTCCCAAATATTTAACAACGGACTCTCAGGCACCTGCAGGAGCAGGCCCTGAGCAGCACTGCAGGTGAACAGGAGGTCCCTACTCTGAGGGAAGCATACCTGGGATTCCCAGGGGAGGTCATGGGGCATGTGAGTCAGAACTAGCTCTGTGTACATGTACCCCACACATGGAGTACAGATGTTCAAATCAGAGGCCAGTGGAGTAAAGGCCAACAAGAGATCCTGGGTGTTCCTCATACTATCTTAGTGCTTTTAACTTTTTGTAAGCTTGGAGTTATTTTCAAATTAAAAGTTAAAAAAAATGTGAGTCAGAAATAAGCCAAAAATATCCTCCAAAAATAGAAAAGGAAAATTTCTAAATAGGCTAGCTCTAAAATGCTAAATATTTCTGCTGATGATTAAAAAAACTTAAATTTCAGGAATCAAAGCTGAAAAGTCATGTTCAAGAAAGAAGGCATGTTCATTTGTTTGAAAGGTCCAGTGTACTGAAGGTACACAAGAGGTGGGGGCTACTTCTAGGTTACAAGTCTACCGTGACTGAGCCTGGGCGAGACCTGCCCAGCATGCCTCGCATGGTGCCAGCCCACACCCCAACACACACCACTGCAGCAGCAGGGTGACTCAGCTAACCACAACACAAAAGGCTTTGGAAAGGCAGAGAAAGAGACAGTGCAAAAGCTGACAGGACACTCAGAGGGCAAACCGCAGACCCGAGACACCGCACGCACAGCCTGCTCCCAACCACAGCCCAGCTCACCTTGATCCTCTGGTGTTACCAAAGCAACATGCAGCGGGAACAAGTAAGTTCTTACTTAAATCGGAGGGAAACCAATAAGAAATGAACTCAGAACAGACCCTTAGAACCAAGCAGTACTTTGTCTCCTTGGCCACAGGGTACCCCATGAATTAATCACTAGCTTCAAAAATAGATGTTCTCCCTACAATATCTACTCAACTTTCAAATCATGTAACATACTGTGTAACTCTGGGTGCCCTTAAAAATGCCTGTAATCATATTCCCAGAAATAATCATGGATTTTTCAGCATTAGATGTCTCAGAGCAAAGCCTTACAGGCAGCTTCATGGTAAAGAAATAGATGCAATTAAAACCAGCTGTTTGCTTCACCCCCCACCTTGGACCAGGTACTCCCACCTTCAAATAGCTACAAATTACATTGCTCAACTTGGAAACATTTACCTTTGCCATATTTTTATTACAGCAAATTCGCAACTAAAGTACCTGATCAAACAGTAAAATCTATTGACCTGAGATTCTTTTGTCAGTGTTTATTATTTTGTTTTGGTGCTGGAGAGCAAACTCAGGCCTCATATATGCTACACACAGGCTCTATTGAGCTATTCTGCGGCCCTATATAAAAATTTAAATGCCTATTATATTATCATGCATGTTATTTATCTTTAGTCACTAGGCAACATTGCCTATGTAGGATTTTCTCTAGAATCATCCATCTCTGTGTTATTTCTAAGACAATGCAAGATTATATTGTCATGACATACTTCACATTCTTCAATACTGGGCTATTGGACATTTAGTTATTTCCATTTCTACTGGTCTGTCATTTTTAGATAAAACCCTGATGTTAGTGATGTGCAAGAAGGAAGTGGTACATGAAAATGGCCTTATGTGACCCTGGGTAATAATTAAGATAAAATAAATAAAGGAGTAAGTGGGCCAAAGGGAGATTTTTCCCCTTCTTCCTCCCTTCCTTTCCTTTCCAGAAATGTAGGCCAGGCTGTCCTTAAACTTGCTATGTAGCCAAGAATAACCTTGAACTCCTGATTATCCTGCCTCTACATCCTGAGTGCTGAAATCACACTGTCTAGATCCAGCCGGCCTTTAACTCCTGGATATAGGCGATCTTCCTCCTCAGCCTCCCTATTAGCTGGCCTGCAGGTATATGCTGCTGAGCCTAGCTTCAGGGGTAGGAGTTTTTGCTGGTGCTTAACTTAGGCCACACTTATGTCTCTGTGACAGTTAATTCTGTCAACTTGACTGGCTCTAGAATCATCTAGGAGAGACAAATCTCTGGGCAATCCGTAAGGGTTTCTAGATTAGGTTTCTAGGTGGGGAGCCCTACCCTAATTGTGGGAGGCACCACTTGATCGGCTGGGGTCCCAGACTGAATAAAAGGAGAAAGTGAGCTGAGCAGCAGCATTCATCACTCTCTGCTTCTTGACTGGACAGAACAGGACCGGCTGCTTCATGCTCCTGCCACCATGCCTTCCCCACCATGGTGGACTGTAACCCCCCAAACCCCTCTTCCTTAATTTGCTTTTCTCAGGTTTGTTTTTTGTTGTTGTTGTTGTGGCAATGAGAAAATTAACTAATATAGCCTCTCTATGTAAAGAATATATCTCATAAGTTTTGCATAAATTAATTTTGGGAAATTGAGTCCTAACCAGGAGCTGACTAATGAATAACTGTGTGATAGATGATTATAAATTGAAGAACTTTTTAGGATTGCTAGTAATAAATCCATGCTAACCAATTTTCTTTTCTTTTTTCCTATACTGAATTTTTTCCTATATTGATCAGTCTTGTAAATACAGCCAGGGAGCCCTTCTGTCTTGGGCTTTGTCTAGTCTCTGGGACCTGCAACCCATTTGAGCATCTATGCGGTGCTGAGCACAGCCTGGGTCAGAGACTCTCCCTGAAGATGATGCACTAGTGGTTCCTGTGGACACAAAGAGTGGAGCCGACCCAGGAAGATCCTACCAACCCACAGTGCTGGCCCCATCTTGCAGGTCCCCCTTCCTATCACTCCTGCAGGGTGGGTTGGGGAGCAGGGCTGAGTGAAAGCTCTGGTCCCAAGGGCTACAGGACTCAGGGCTGCTCAGGATGGCTAAGTGGCTGGGGTGGAGGAAGGGCACTCACCCTGCACTTGAGCTCATATTCTTTCAGGATGGCTTTGAACTTTTCTTCCTGAGCCAGGAGCTCCATGCACTGTGGCTCCAGCTAAAAGTGAGAAAAACGGGCACATCAGCACACCAGAGGCCCTAGATTCCACCTCTGCACGTGTACACATGCGTGTACAAGGACAGACAAGAAAGGGCAGGACTTGGCTAGGATGGGACCCTCCTCAGGCCTCTGCTCTGACCCACCACCTACACGTTCTCCTCTGAAGACTCACAAAAGCCAAAGGCCTTGCCCTGGGGTTGGGGAGACGGCTCACTGGGTAAGAGTACTAGCTGTTCAAGCATCAGGACCTGAATTCAATCCTCACAACCCACATTTAAAAAAGGGGGAGGGCAGAGACTTACCTTGTCCTTCAGCACAAACTCCAGGTCATTCTGCAGGTTCAGAACCAGCTTCTCTGAATCTGAAAGCTTGTCCACCACTTCAATGATCTCCTTCTGTAACCGACTGTTTTCCTAGGAGATTGGCAGGTGTTAGTTGAGCTCAGGAAACAGAGAAGGACGACATGGGCAGGTCTCCATGCCACTTCTCCTTGTGGTGGAAGCTTGTTCCCAGCAGTATCTGTGATCAGCCAAGAGCCCTCTGAAAGGCAGGGCATGTGGGTACAGCTCCAGTACCCATTGCTTCCCCATTGTCTCTACTTCCCACGCCTCCACCACCATGCTCATAAAGGTCATGAGTGACTGCTCTCTAAATGATGGGCTCGAAATCACATCAACATAGCACTGAGGTCCAGCAGGCAAGGGGTGCTTCTGTAGGCACAGGCTGTGATGAGCAGTCAGGAGCACCCCTGACACTGGTGAGTGGTGTGGGCTGTGTCCAGCTCCTTTTCCCACAGAGGGCAGAGGCTGCAGGAGGCAGAGCAGGAGGGAAGGAGACCATAGGGCTTTTCAGGAGTTAGGAAAGAAGTAGAAGCTGGGAACAAAAGCAGCCAGTAAACCCACAGATGAATGTCTCTGCAGCTTGGCTATCCATACAGCCCACATAGCTCCAGGAGCTGATGGGTAGAGTGGGCGTAAGGCATAAGCCCTCAAAGCTGTATCTGCTCCAGGGTATAAGCCTAGTCCCCTGCAGGCTATGTCTGGAAGTGTCTCTGGACCCTCGGGGTACAGTCCTGCTGGCTGTGGTGGCTGACTCACCCTGACTTTGGGTCAGCCTGATCCAGAGTAGAGTGTCAGAGGCAGAGGGAAAGGAGAAAGGGGTGATGGGCTTCTTTGCACAGCTTCCTGCTTTGACTGAGAGCGTGAGCCAATGTTTGTTGTCACAGGGTACCCCAGGAATGCATCCTACCTACCTTCAGAGCCAAGGTCAGCTTTTCCCGGAGGCTGGCCTCCTCGGCCTGTAGGCGGCCCACATCCTGTTCCAGCATGACCCTCTGTCTGTGAGTTTGCTCCCAGAGCAGCTCCCGTTCCATCTCTACCTCGGACCGAAGAAGGCTCAGCCTTCCCCTGTACTCCTGTTCCAGGTGCCTGTATAGGATACAACCCATGGTGGCACTCTGTGTGGGGGGATGTCACCTGACTTCCTGTAACACTATACTTGGAAATCTCTCTCTGCCCTTGGCCCTATCCCAACCACCTTGGATCCTGTCAATCTATTTAGCAGAACTGCCTATGCTGGGAGGAGGCATGGTGGTGGGTGTTGCCCCTCCCCACCATGGGCTGGCAGCCTCCAAAGAGAGGATGCTGGTAGGTCACACGACAAATCTCTGGGGGCAAGAAAATAAGCAGAGCTGTCTGGACAAGTTTTTTAGATGGCTCTCTCTCTCCACCTACTGGATCTTCATCCCACCGTGCAGGCCTGCCTTTACAGCAGCCCAGTGACAGGTCTTGGATGCCAGATGCACCTGTTTCTTCCATCCTGAGGACATGGGCTGCTTGAAATCTGAGGACAGTGTAACATGGGCTGACTATAATAAGATAGGTTGACTCTAATGAAATAGCTGCCTTAAGCCTAAGTCTGCAGTTTCCCCTCCATCTTAACAGAAAGTCCTTTTTCTGGTTAAAAGGTGCAGGCCTTTTCCTGGTTGGGAGTTAAGAAGTTCAAGGCACACACAAATATGGATATGGTTGATGAATAAAAAGAATAGACTCAGAATGTAGGGATCCTGCTAGAAACTCCATGGTGACGTCACGTTGACTTTGTACCTGTGCCTTCACACTCATGGTTATATTGCTTGTCTTGCTGGGAAACATTATATTTTACAGCATATTAATGATTAATGGGTTTTTGCCTTTAAAATATGCTAGAAATTGTGCTCGGGACCACTCCTTGCCAAAAGTCTACTCAGATGGCACAGGATGGTCCTGGTTGCCGGTTTTTATTAAAGACTTTCCTTTTTAATTATATTGGGTGTGTTGTGCCTCAGTTTACCCATAACAAGTGAATGCCCAAAGCAATCAGAAGAAGAGGCACAGGCACTTCCTCTCAGATTCTGCACGCATCCTTTGCAACAACCATTCCCAACCCAGGGGAGAGCAGAACCAAGCATTCATCTTGTCTCTGAAACAGCTGCTACATGGGCTTCCTAGGGATACACTCCCATCCCAGCAGGAGGCCTTGGTAGGGTCAACGAGTAAGTCTAAGAGAAGTCATGGGTTCATCCTCTAGCCAACAGAGCCTGGGCTTCTTATCTCAGCTAAGAGCTTTACAGACACAATATTCAAATGGGGAAGGAGCTGGAGGAAGGGCAGCTGAGAACTCAAAGATCCAAGAATCTGACTGGTTTATACTCCACTAACACTCATGGGGATTACCCCCCCCTTTGTTCATGTGTGTGTGTATGTGCATGCATGTGTTGTGTGCATGTTCATGTGCGTATGTACATGCAGATGCACACATGTTCATGTGCAGGCCAAAGGTTGATGTTGGCTGTCTTCTTCAATGGCTCTGCATCTTCTTTTGGAGACAGGGTCTCTTACTAAATCTGGAGCTCAATGAATTGATGCACCAGCTAGCCAGCAGGTCCCAGGGATCCTCTTGTCTCCACTTCCCCAGTGCTGGGATTACAGATATGCACTGCCATTTATGGCATTGTGAGTAACAGAGATCTGAATTCAGGTCCTCATGTTTGTGTATGAAGTGTTTTTATCAACTGAGCCACCTTAGTGAGCTCTAGGCTCAGCAAGAAACCTTGTCTCCAAGAGTAAGGTAGGGAGCAAGTGAGGATGATTACCCCACTGATGTCAATCTCTGGTCTACACACACACACACACACACACACACACACACACACACACACACGCATAGACACATCACACACATTCAAAGAAGAAAAAAGGTAAAAGTATGACACATCTACATAATGGATGATCTACAGCCATCAGACAAGTATGTGCAAACTAGGCAGCCAGGCAAGAAGTGCCCACTAGTGCAATATTGACATGCCTCTAGCTGAAAAAAATGGGATGAAAATGGTATGTTGAAGTTGGGTAAGGCAGGATCTATCAGCCTCAGGCTGGAACACCTTCTGGGAACCCAGGATTTCATTAACTCCTTGACCTCTGGGCCTTGGGTTACCCATAAAAGGGCCAGGACACCTGTGGTGAAGGAGGAATGAGCTTTTGATCTAAACCCAAGGTTTAGTAGAATGCAATCCAACTTCCACAGGGCAGGCAGGGGGCTGACTGCTGAGTTTTGGGAACTCAGGGACCACATCATAGACCCAATGACATCCAGGCTGGCTGTGCTATCCAAGTGCCTGTGACTGTTCCCCGGATCCCACTTCCCTATGGCCTTGTTAGGCTAATAGGCTCCTTGCTTTGTGGACACAGGAACCAAAGCTACATTCATGGCAAATGGAAGAGGGTTGAAATTCCTGTGAAATCCCTTAGGTTTCCATTGGGGCTGTATGGGAGGCTACTGTGTGTCTTGAATGGCCCCCAGTATGGGCACATGGCTTCACAGTTCCATGCTGTTAGAACTGCTGAGAAAAAAAAGCATCAAATGGCTTATCAAGGACACATGAAGGCTCTTCAGAGTATGCAAGACACTCGTGCCACCTCACCTGCCCTTCTCCTGCCCTCATTACCTGGTACAGGCCACATGGTGGTGAGCACTGGGCTCCATGCTTAGCATGTTAACATGGGGCTGACCCCAGCCATCCAGCAGAGGAGGAGCCAAAGGGCTTGGGGGTAGCAGGGTTAGGATGCTAGTTTCAAGTGGGTCCAGCCGAGTGCCCAACTTGACCAGAAGGAAAACAGGTAAGGACCACCAGCACCTCCCTGCCCCCATCAGGACACAGCTGTGGGTGATCAGAAGCTGACCACACACCTGAGGCTGTCCAGTGGGACCCAGGGCTCTCACAGTGGGGACAGGGAAATCTACATGGGCAAGATTTCCTCCAATACTCTGGTTAATAAACCAGGGTGGTGACTGTGACCTTCTCTCTGGTCTGTCCAGCCACCTGCCCTTCACACCTTCTCACACAACCCTGCCATGGGTTGGGTGGGGTGCTACAGTGCACCTGTGCCATCAGGTCTCAGACTCTGGTAGTTTCTGCTTACTAGTAGTTTCTGATCTACCTGGAAGACATTCTATAGCCCCTCACAAATTGCTGAGCATCTCACATCCACGCTCCTTGCTTAAGACAGAGCCCAGTGAATGTGAGGGCAGAGCCAAGGTTTTCCCTGCAGTTAGAGGTACATACAGGGGACACCAGAGCCCACTGCAGCCACATGACAAAAAGCAGGACTCTGTCAAGCCCAGCCCTTCCTTTCAGAAAAAAGAGGGGAAAAGACCGGGTTGTCTTTACTTCCACCAGCTCCAGTGAAACAAGTATTTAAGGTCTCCCAGTCTTGGTTCTCAGCTGTGCCTCAGCTGGCAGCAGCCCTGGTCCCTGACTGGCCCCCCAGGGAGGTGAGGAGGTGCCGCCATGGCTGCCCAGGAACTGTGGCTCTGGGCCCAGAACCTACTTGATTTTCTTTTCCGTGAGCTGCTCCAGGGCGGAGTGGCATTCATCCATCTCTCTCACGAAGTCCAGGTTCCTTTTCTCGGCTTTCTCCAAGTCCTGCCTTGCCTTGTCCCGCTCATGGACCAGCTGCTCCGCTTGACCTCTACCACAGGAAGGACACATGGGAGCCCCACCGTCAGTCTGACATGCCCCACCTGGGCCTCCATGCCCAGGGAAACCTCATTGCCCCACAATCATCTCCTGGGGAGCTCACTAACTGATGTGACCACTTTAAAGGGAAAGATCAAATGATTGCTTGAACCTAAATCCAACCCAATAATGAAGGGAAGTATTCTTGGCCTGACTCTGCATATTTGAAGGGACTTTCTTTTCTTCTTTGCTGGCCCCACACTGGGATCCCTTGGATGTTCCTCAAAGCAGGTCCCTCTTAGACCAGTGGGTTTCTGCTTCCATGACAGTAAACTACAGCAACACCAGGAGGAGAGTCAAGTTCAAGTCTTTGAACTCACTAAAAAGAGCTGAGTGAGGGACCTGACATACAGGTCTCTAAGTGTGTCGTCATGTATGAGAAAGAGCTGGTGACCCTTCAACTCTGTGGCCACATAGATCTAAGCAGTAGCAGCCAGTTAACAGTCATGGAGTTAAAAGACCCTGCCCAGCCTGGACAATACCGGCCTCTGCTCTGTACACATCCTCCCTTGTCCATGTGAGCTCTAGCTACAAGGGCTGGAGAACAGAGGACAGGTAGAGTGGGCCACTAGGGTAGAAGGGTAGATGAGGGCGGTCAGGAATGGTATGACTTGAAGTTGCTTGGAGGTGGGTCTGGCTAGCTGTACCCATACTACAGTCCCTGATGATCTCTTACTGGTGATAGCTCAGTTCCTGGCGGTAGCAGGCCAGGGCTGCCTGCTGGATGACACCGTCAACCGTCAGGAGCTCATTGTCAAGGGCCCAGGTCAGCTCCAAGAGGTTCACCTTCTCGTCCATGCTGAAGTCCAGGCTCTGGAAGCAGCAAGCCCAGAGGGCACAAAGGAATGAAGGACTTCTCCAAATTTACTCTCCTCCGCTCCCCAGGGTCTACACCCAGTGTGACTACTATAACAGCACTTGTCCCATTCCTATCTTCAAGGGTCTCTGGCTCAACACACTTCTGTTCAACATGAGAAAACCCATGGCAGGGTGTCAGTTGGGCTGTTAACCTGGGTTCCCCTGCCCCTGACATACTATGGTCCCTAGGGCTTTGCTTCAGACACCTTCTACCTGGGCAAAGAGTGAGATGCAGGCAGCGATATATCCAAACCCAGCACCTCACAAAAACATGGTGGGATATATGAGATTCCAAGATAGCCCATTGCTCCTGCCCACCTGTGCCTGGCCCTCTTCCTCTGAACAGAGCTGACCTGGATAAACCACAGGATACTGAGGAGTGACACATGGAGCATGTGATGTTCAGGCCCACGCTATGACCTGTGGCATCCTTGCTCTTCTGGGTCACCTGCCCTGGGGCAACAACTCTCATGCAACAAACATGCTCCAGCAGCCTGGAGGGGCCCAGGAAGTAGGAACAGAGGCCTTCTGCCTATAGCTGCCAGTGTGAATGTGAAGGCGTGTCTACAGCTCCATCTAGAGGGGCCTTTGGATGGCATTTAACTCTATGAGGGACCCTGAGCTGAGACTCAAATTCCTGACCCACAGAGTGAGAAAGGAAATGGAAAATGTGCTCTAGGGCACAAGATAGTGATAATCTGCATAAGGGTGGTGAGAACTATCCCAGGGTCCCAGCAGCACTGTCACAGGCTCAGGTAAGATATGCATCAGCCTTAACAGTGTGCATGGGGACACATGCATGCCAAGCGCTGCCCTGCCAGAACTTCCCTCCCAGTTGAAAGGTCTCTAAGGTACACATTGCTCTTAGTGGAACCAGTGGTCTGTGTGGCAGGAGGCTATGAAGTGCCAATTCTCTCTCTCTCTCTCTCTCTCTCTCTCTCTCTCTCTCTCTCTCTCTCTCTCTCTCGCTCTCTCTCTTATTTGCAAGGAGAAGGAGAGAAAGTATTTAAAAGTTTTAAAATAGCCAGGTGTGGTGGCACACACTTTTAATCCCAGCACTTGGGAGACAGAGGTAGGAGGAGTGCCAGGAGTTCGAGGCTACCTTGAGCCTACACAGTAAATTCCAAGTCAGCCTGGGCTAGGGCGAGACCCTACCTCAACCCCACCCCCAAATAATAATTAAAAATTTAAAAATAAATAATTTTAGAAAAGAGTTAAAATGAAGCTGGATATGGTGGCCTGTTGTCTAAGCTACTCAGGAAGCTGAGACAGGAGTTCCAGAACAGCCTGGGCAACACAATGCAATGTATCTTGCACTCACGGCATTGACCCCATGGAGCACCAGCATGAGCACAGGAAGCTGATGCCTTATAGATGCTGAGGAATGACAGAAGGACTGGAAAACTGCCATGTGGAACAGCAAGGAAGCATTGCCCAAGTTAGTACACCAGTACTGGAAAAATGAAACCAGAATGTATAAACATAATTTTATGTGCTGGGAAAACCTCCACCAGAGGCCCACTGCACCATCAGCTCAACCTGCCCCAGCTCCTGGTTTTATTTTAGCAATATGAAATAAAATTTGGAAATGAAAGTAACTCTAACTTGTGATACTTCCTCAAAGCAGACATCCCTCATCAAGGCTGAACTCCATCTAAATCACGAGCTCAACTTTACGAAGACGTACAGAACAAGAAGCAGGCCTATCTCTAGGGCTCTAGGATGAACTCCTGTTCACTGTGGGCTCATCAGGACTGCCAGTGACAGTGACATCCAACAAGCCCTCTTATCACAGACTGGATTCTCTTTCTTTTTTAATCTGGGAGATTTTGTTTTTTTCAGTATTTTAAAAATATTTTTATTTATTTGCAAGCAGAGAAAGAAGAGAGACGTACAAAGAGAATAGATGCACCAGAGCCTCTTGACACTGAACTGAATTGACAAGCTCCATGTGCCACTCTGTGCATCTGGCTTTACATGGATACGGGGGAACTGAACCCGGGTCATCAGGTTTTGCAGGCAAGCATATGCCTCACCATGTTCCCGGCATAAGGTGCTTTGTCCATCTTGTGTGGGCACATGTCCCCCGCCCAGTCCCAGGTGCTGTGGATGTCACCGAACAGGACAGCTGTGAGTGGTGAGTTCCAAACCTGCAAGATCTCTCTGCCATTTTGAATCCCCTCCTGCACCCACACAGCGATGATCTGCTCAGGAAAGGCAAAGCCACTGCCATCGTCGACGCTGGAAAAAAGGCGCAGGCCCGAGCATACAGACACGAGAGATGAGGTGGTAGTGGTGGTGGTGTGGCCCCCAATCTCCTCCAGGGCCTGAACATTGGGAAGGGAAGACTCATGAGCATCCTGGGGTCTTTATTTTTTCCTAAGTAAAATAAATCTCAACTTTATTATTTTGCTGACATGTTCTGAAAACAAGGAATATAAATTCATATCTGCACATCAAACCCACTTAAATTCAACAAGGCAAGCTGGCTTTAGGGGAAAACCCAGCAGTGAAACCTTATTATAAAACTAAGACTCTTAGTTACTTGGTCCCTTGAGTTAGCTTTTACTAAGTGGTTACACCAGACATCCTCATCCACTTACTGCCATCTAAGCTCTAAGGCCTTCCTGGCACCTCACTTGTTTCCAATCTGGCGGGATCCATCTAACTGTGGCACCAGGAGGGTAGAGATCACACACCCACTGGAGCTACTAGCAAGTTCCATTAAGACCCACTCATTTCCACCAGAGGGCACTCCCTCTCTAGCCTGGGCCCCTTCTCTCTGTGGAGACAGCTGCATACACCCTTATCATGTCAGTGTTCTCACTGGACAATTATGGGAATGTGAAGCATCCTGGGGTCTTGAAGCCGTGGTTTTTGTACACTGGTAGATTATGTTCCACCCTCACCAGTCTTCTCATTGAGGCCCACAACAAGAACAGCTCTTCTGTCTAGACACACACAGTACTTACCCAGGACTGCATGGCTCTGCAGGAGAAAGAGCTAGGATTGCAGCCAGGACTACTGAGCACCTGCTCTTAAATATCCCTGAGAACTCAGTACAAGAAGAATTGTGAGGTTTGACATTTAATTGTCCCATTTTACCTGATAATGAGACCAGGACCCATTTGGTTTGACCAGGGTAGAAGATTCTGGAAGCAAAGCAGGCTCATGACTGAACAGGCCAAGTTGAAATTCTGCAAGACTCACTCTGCCATCTCCATCTTGATCCAGTTTGTTGAAGAGGTCATCAAGGTCCTAAACAAAAGTCACCACCCTCAGGCCTAGAGAATCCTCTCACCCTTTCCCTCTGGCTCCAAGTACTCTACAAGGGCAGTGGCTTATCCTTATTCAAAATCCAACTGTTAGGGCAGGGGATGGAGCTCAGTGGCAGAGCACTTGCTTAGCATGAACAGTACTACAAAAAAAAAAAAAGTACAAATGTCCCACTGCTTTCCTAAGACTTCCCAACTGTTTTAAAACCTAGATGGCCTCGCCAGATGTGTCTTCATCCCAGTGGGAGTGGGCAGCACCTGAACATCCTAACGATACAGTTATTCAGTGTCCAGTGGGGATAGGAACATGCTGGTCACTGACATGATACATGTAGGAAGCCCAGCCTGGGCCCAGTGTCCACAGTCCAGCAAGGGCACAGGCCTGCCCTATCACCACAGCCCTCCTACACCCATGCTGTGTAGAAGGATGGTTTACACAGCTGCTGAGGCAAAGGCAGGCTCAGAGGGAAGGAAAGGGTATTTGTTCCAGGTAGAGGGAAGTATCAGAAGTGCCTGTCACCTTTGAAGTTTATAAGGATGGGCTGTGCAGTCAGAGATGAACTCTCACAGGTATCTGGAGTTTAACTTTTTTTTTAAACAGTTTAAAGACTAGATTAAGAGAAGAAAAGAGGAGAGAGTACAGAGAGCTCCCACCATGAGGGAGGCAAGAGGTAAAGCCCCTATAGTTTAGCTTTCAGCAGAATCACTGAGAGCCATTGGAGTATTTTAGACTAAAAAGTGAGGAAGTGAACTGTTGTCTGAAGGGGGGAGGTTTTCCAGAGCTGGCACTAAAGGTGGTCACTGTAAATGGCAAGTCTCTGCAGTGGCCCAGAACCCCTACCTTTTTCTTGAGTCCATGAAGCCCGATGCTCTGGCACACCACGGCTAGTTCCTGCTCGTTCAGGTGACCACTGCTGCCAACCCCCAGCTCATGCCAGATGCCCTGGACCTGGCTCTCAGGAGTGTTGAAAGAGAGACTGCAGGATTTCCGGGGGGTCCCAAAAACCTCAGAACCCCAGGATCGCAGCTGGCCTGAAGCAAAAGAGGTTCAAAGTTGGATTCGGATAAACATACACGTAATATATACACCACAGTGGAACATTCAGCCTTAAAAAGAAGGAAATCACAACTGAACCTTGAGGATATCATATTAAGTGAAATAAGCCAGACACAGAAGGACAAAAACCCCATTATCCCACTTACAAGTGGGGTCTAGAAAAAAGCCAGATTCTTGGTGGCAGAGTACAATGGATGTTGCCATTGGGTATAGGACAAAAGATGTTGGCTGAAGGAAAAGACGCATGAGCACTGGAGACCTAGTAGACAGCCATGACTACTGT